>WEDG01000509.1:0-222312 GCA_017591395.1 Schistocephalus solidus
TCGGTATGCGCTTCGTTCAGTTACGTATTGTTGTTGGAATCTCTAGCTCGAATGGGCAAAATTAGAAAGTGGTGTTCCACAGGGTTCTGTTTGGGCCCCTTGTCTTCCTAATCTACGTTATTGACTGTATCAATTACCTAGATTTTAAAGCTCTCAGGTTCGCAGATGACACAAAATATGGACTGAAGTCAGTTGCGCTGATGACGCAAAAGGGTTACAGATCGAATATCGACAAACTAAGTGCCTGGTCGTCTAAGGTGGCTGCTTAAGTTTAATGTATCCAAGTGTGTGATCCTACACATAAGTGCCGGTCGAAAAGTATATCTGAAACACCAGTATTTTATTAATGGCACTGCATTAAAAGAGGTAGAAAAACACAAAGATCTGGGCATGTGGACAACTGAAAATTTGATGCCCTCAGAACACTGTTAGAAAGCAGTACAGAAGGCAACATGTACACTGCATTGGATCAGACGAGCGTTGTAAATATTTCCCCTGATCTCTTCGGAAAAGTCCATGGCATCTTCGTGAGACCGCACTTAGATTACGGAATACCAGCCTGGATACCGTGGAAGAAGAAAGATGTTGACCTCCTCGAACATGTGCAACGGAGAGCAGCGAAGATGATTGACGGTTTTAAGACTTTACCGTACCAAGACAGATTGAAAAGGCTTGACTTATTTCCTATTTCCTATAGGCACTTACGGTGTAGCCTGCTCTGGACATTCCGGATTATCCTGGGCCATGATATTTCCCTCAGACCGAAGGATTTCTTCGAGTTTTCCTGCAAAACTCATCTGCGTGGTCATCCTTACAAGGTCAATAGTGAACGCACGCGATTGAACCTCCAAAAAAAAATTCAACAACGAGTGGTACGAGCTTGGAACTCGTTACTAAGTGAGACAGTTACCTCTGACAGCATTTCTGGTTTTAAAAGAAGGCTTGATGACATAATATTCGACAAAAGACGACTCTCACAACATGATTACTTAAAACCAGACTTTTAAAATCTTTCGGTTTCTACTTTTCTTCCACAATGTTTCGCTACAGCTGTAAACACGCAATTTGTAACAGACCTAAACCCGAACCGTCCATAATTGTTTTAATAAGGTTGTTGTCCCGCTTTTTGTAGACGGTGAATAAAACACGCGAGTCGAAGACCAAATTGCCGGCCGCTCTTCCGATAAGTCCTCTCCCATCGTTATAACATTCGCCACTCTATATCTCGTAACATAGTCTTGTACTCCGTTATCCCCTTGTACCGTATTCTACCATTGTTGTATTGATATCTTAATCGTCCTATTGACATTGCCTTTATCGCATAAACTTCGTCCACCCGAATATCACGTACTATACCTTATTATTGTTCGTCTTCTTCCCATCGATATCGCATCGTATAATGAACCCTTTAGAGGACGCAACACCAAGTGTTACTACTGAAGAGTATATCGCAGATTCTTACCCAAGGCCCGATAATCTGATCCCTTCCGTGTCGTCGAATCGGCCGGACGTACAATGGTGGCAGCGAAATCCGGACCCTACTCCCTCCAGCTATTTCACACCAACCGCTACCCCCATCTCGCTCATCCATCGCCAACCAGAACAGCACGAGCAGACCCCCTACTTGCTCCAGAATCCTACCACGCTGGACATGACATCCGTGACTGGCTGGCTTGAACTATCTCTTTTTCTTGTTGACCTGGCCCCCGCCGACCACACGAGATACATGCTTCGTTTCCTCGCCCTCCCGCCCGCAAGTTAGCGATGACCTCCGGCATTTCTCTACTTATCCTTTCCATTCAGCCCAAGACATACTACTCTCATTATTCGATAATCAGAGTTCCCCTCGGTAGCCGGTGAACGACTATACAACCTTCGCCAAAACGCAACAGCCCGCCGACGATTTCGCTACCGAGTTAATACAGCTTGCGTCAAGCATTCCCCAATTTACCCTCAACCGATCGCGACGACCTCAGTACTCGACCGTTTCATATCTGGTCTCCGAGACCGTGCAGTTTTCGGACCACTTCACCTTGAATCCACCTGCAAACCTGGCAACCGCACTACAACTCTGTCGGCGGTATGACAGTCGTCAGAACTCAGGACACCTACCCGAACACCCAGAAAACCCGCCCCAAAGGACCACAGACAGATACTATTCCTTCCACATCCACACGACCCCAGGATACCCGACCACCACACAAGAGAACGCCACTCCCGATGCGATTTCCTGAAAATCATAACCCAGGGTGCCCATACTGCACGGCATATGGACCCCACGCGCGTCATTGTGGACACAACTCTCCCTGTAAGTCCCCGTTTGTTAACTCTAGTCATTTTAACCAACCGAATCCTGTATCTGCTTTTACCATTCCGCTGCTCCTCGACAACCACACGGTCCACGCACTCGTCGATACTGGGGCTAACGTATCCCTTGTAACTCCCTTAACCCTCCCGCAGCATTTTACTTAGGCAGATAGAGCCATTACCGACACCCGACGAGCTCCGAGCGGCAAAATGGCACCGCGATACCTATTTCTGGATCTATTACGCTAAAAATGGTCATCAATAATTCCCCAGGTAACCCACGATTTTTGTGACGCCGAGCAGCTCATGGGCCCTCGTTCTCGGATTGGATTTCCTTGCGACCCATGACTGTATCGTTTACGCCCGCGACCGACGTTTAACCTTAGCCAATAACACCACGTCGACTCCCCCAGCAACCTCTTCAGACGACTCCGACCTCATATATAATGCAGTTCTGTCAGCAGTCGCTATAAACCCCACACCGTTGGCTGATATCCTCCCATCCGCCCTCTCGGTAGGCACCGTAGCCCAGTCCCAGTTGAGAAACCTCCTCACCTCCTTTTCCGACCTCTTTACATGGTCCATGGACACTATCGGCCGTACACACCTAGTACAGCACACAATAGACACAAAGCGAAAGCCAAACCAATCTGGCAACCCCACGACGAATTCCAGTACGGTACCGCGACGAGGTTGACAAAATGCTGGATGAGTTGTTAGAAGCTAAAATCATCTTAACCCTCCCTCGTCCCCCTTGGGCATCCCCATAGCTTTAGTACCCAGAAGGACGGTTCCCCTACGTCTATGCATAGACTACCGTCGCCTTAACGCCGTGACGATGCGTGATTCATTTCCACTTCCCCGCTTAGACGATACCCTAGATGCGCTTGGTAATGCCGCCTGGTTTTCCACGCTTGACCTTAAATCCGGATATTGGCAAGTTGAGATCCACCCCGAAGACCGCCATAAAACCGCTTTTTACCGTACCCCAAGGGGCTATTTGAGTTTCAAACCCTACCCCTTTGGTCTCTGCAACGCCGCCGCAACCTTTCAACGCCTAATGTACCGTGTCCTTCGACCGCTTATTCCATATAAGTGCCTCGTCTATTTAGACGATATTATCGTTTTTGGGCGCTCCACTCAGGAACATAATGACAACCTACGGGAGGTACTGGAGGCCCTCCAGGACGCAGGGCCTCACACTCAACCCGACCAAATGTCTCTTCCTGCGAGCTGAAGTAAACTTCCTGGGGCACCTCATCACCCCTGGTTATATTTCCCCCCTACCCGATCGCGTGGAACGGGTACGCACCTGGCCGACGCCAACGAATCCGGCCGAACTACGAAGCTTTCTAGGGGCTAGTATCATACTATCGCCGTTTCATACGCAACTGCGCCCACACTGCAAGCCCACTCCACAAACTCACCGAGAAGGGTAGAAATTCGTTTTGGTCAGACGACTGCGTTCAAGCATTCAACGACTTACGAGCTGCGCTATGTTCGGCCCCCTTACTCGCCCTCCCGAATGTAGACAAGGACTCACCACCCTTCATTTTTAGACACGGACGCAAGTGGTACGCCATCGGCGCAGTCCTATCACAGGCTGATGCAGCAAAAGTCGAGCACCCAATCTGTTTCGCCAGTAACACACTAACAAAACCACAGCGCCGGTACTGCACATTCCGCAGAGAACTACTAGCCATCATAGTATTCATCCGCCAGTTCAAACATCTACTGATTGGAAAACGTTTTATTATACGAACAGATCACCGAGCGTTACAGTGGCTGAGCTCATTCAAAGACCCCATGGACCAACTAGCACGCTGGCAAGAATTCCTGCAGGATTTCGATTTCGACTGCCAGTTCCGTCCTGGGCACAAGCACGGCAACGCAGATGCACTGTCGCGTTTATCGCAAAGCGGCGGCCTTATGACAGACTCCACGACCACGAGCATTAACGCAATCACCGCCTCGGAACCCATAAGACATACCTGGTCCATAAGCCAGAGCAGCGACCCAGACACGGAAACCATCTATCGCCATCTAACCAGAGGTCTACCCAAACCGACCGAACGAGACATGCAAGGTACGAGTCTGAGGGCACATCTGCTACTGCACCAATGGCCGTACTTAATCGTACAAAACGACATTATGTTCCTTCGCGATCCCTCTTCGCATCACCTACGCCCGTCGTTCCCGGTTGCTTGATCGAGCCTGTATTAAAACGATCTGCATACTCAGTTAGGCCATTGTGGTCAACGTCGCACCGAACAGGCTACACGTAACCGTTTCTGGTGGCCACAGTTACGTTCGTCAACACACCTTTTCTGCCAATCGTGCCCAACATGTGCCACCTTTAAATCACCCACCCCATCCTTCCGCGCTCCCTTACAACCCATGAACACTGGTTTCCCCGGCGAGCGCGTCGGCCTAGACATAATAGGACCCCTACCGATTTCAGTCCGCGGACACGAATATATACTTGTTATGATAGACTATTTTACAAAGTGGACAGAAGCCATACCACTCCTCCGTCAAGACGCTGCGTCCGTGGCAAACGCCATCAACCGCACGTGGATCAGCCGCTGGGGCACGCCTCTCTCGTTTCATTCGGACTGTGGAAGTAATTTTGAGTCTCAGCTGATGCGGGAAGTCTGCGAAATGTTAGACATACGGAAGACGCGCACAACTCCCTATCATCCGGAAGGCAATGGTCTCGTAGAACGAACCAACCGCACGATCCACAACATTCTGCTTGCGTTTACTAAGGATGGCCACCAACACGACTGGGACGTCCAACTACCATTTTGCCTCCTGGCATACCGCGGAACGATCCACTCCTCCACTGGATTCACACCCCATTATCTATGGACAGGCCGTGACCTCCGCCTCCCAACCGACCTCCGCTACCCTTTACAGTCCCCAGACCCAACCACACCCCAAACATTCGCTACGAAACTCCGTGAAGTCATACGCTCCGCCCACAACGCCGCACGCGTAACCCTAGAAAACGCCTCACTTCATCAAAAACTGCACTTCGACCGCCACACATCCGGAGCCGCATTCCAAATCGGTGACCTCGTAATGCATCACCATCCCATACCACCACGTGGTACTTCGGCGAAACTCCACCACCCCTTGGCGTGGACCATATGCGGTGATCGACGTCCTAGCCCCCAACCAGTTTTTCTCCTACGTGACGCCATACACGCCGAACCACCCCTTTCACAGCCCATTTCTCTAAGCTGAAACCCTACCATGGCCGCCTCCCCCGTCTGCACCGCCGATTCTCTACCCATCCTCCCCGCAGAACAAGTACCACCAGTAGCCATAGAAGTCACTATTCCCTACACTTCTGATTCCACCCAGCACTGAGGACAGTGCTGCACCTTAGAGGGGGGGCTGTGTAACAGACCTAAACCCGAACCGTCCATAATTGTTTTAATAAGGTTGTTGTCCCGCTTTTTGTAGACGGTGAATAAAACACGCGAGTCGAAGACCAAATTGCCGGCCGCTCTTCCGATAAGTCCTCTCCCATCGTTATAACATTCGCCACTCTATATCTCGTAACATAGTCTTGTACTCCGTTATCCCCTTGTACCGTATTCTACCATTGTTGTATTGATATCTTAATCGTCCTATTGACATTGCCTTTATCGCATAAACTTCGTCTACCCGAATATCACGTACTATACCTTATTATTGTTCGTCTTCTTCCCATCGATATCGCATCGTATAATGAACCCTTTAGAGGACGCAACACCAAGTGTTACTACTGAAGAGTATATCGCAGATTCTTACCCAAGGCCCGATAATCTGATCCCTTCCGTGTCGTCGAATCGGCCGGACGCTACAAATTGAAGTTTTCTTATGCTTTGACTCAAACATTTTTAAATGTACACCAGTTTTTTATATTGACTGTACACATTCAATGATAATTTTACATTAATAGGGTCATCAAGGGCAATGCCTGTAAGCCTCAAAAATATACAATATACAAATATACAATGTACAAGAAATTCGCAGACCGTTAAAGACAGTACAAAGACTGCAAGAAACAAAAGTTGCACGTAAACACTCGGAAATTATTGATGCCGCAAATAATTTCGATTTGAAAATTTGCAAAATACGGTAGTTGCCCTGGAAAAGGTCCAATTGAGGGGAAGAATCGTAATATATGAAGACAAAAATTCTATATTCAGACAAGTCAATGACTTTAAACGATTAAAAACAGCAGTTTTTTCGCTTTTCATAAAAATTGCAAAATTACTTTTACCCCGGAAACAGGTAAAGGACTGCAGACGATTTTACGTCAGTATTTTATTGTCACTTGCGCAAAGCTTGAAGTATCCACGAGGAATGAGATCGTTTGTTATTTTCATCAAGCTTATACATATTACTTAATTCCAAGCTATAATCACTGGGATCTTACGTGATCCCGAGTGACGTCCACAAGCATTTTGATCCACGGTAGTGAATAAGCTTACGACGTTGTTACCTGTTACTATGACTCCATTTGTCGGCTACACGCACATACAGGTATTGAGTGGGAAACGTTACGATAATTGAATGAAGAGGACAACGTTTAAATCAGTTATCAGCCATTTATTTTGAAGCCGAAATGAAAACAGTATTCACCAGAAATATCCTATCAGACTTTCTATTTCCACCCCTGTGTCTCGACTTTTGCCAAGCGGAACCACCAAGAGGTGATCTTTCGGTGGCCGCCATTTTTCGGTCATTTTAACTGTATGTCAACTGTATTTATTGTTAGGGACCTATACCGTTCGCCTAAGTCTCCTTTTAGCAAATGTAAAATATACTTGTTTCAAAAGACCGCCGTTGAATGGTTCCTAAGATGAAAAGGTGGGTATGTTGAGTGAGTTAAATCTGAGCTCACCCTGCAAAATTTAATAGATTTCTTTCAAAGTTATCTCTCCCATTTCTTTATTTTTTGGATGGTCGCAAAAGTGCCTCCGATATACCCGTTTCTTTTGGCATCCAAGGACATGGTAAAGCTACGTTTACAAATGCACTATAGATTATATCCATGCTTAAACTTTATGTATTATTAATACGTTTTGTATTCATTGCCTTAATGACATTTTATGACCTTCATGTAACCAAACTTTTTCTACTTCTATACGGACCAGTTTTGTGTATCTGTCAGTATCTTATTTTAGTGAGTGCCGTCGAAGATCACATTATAAAATTAGCTATATTAACATGCAGTATGTGATTATTATACTGCTTTATAATCATTGCGTTGCTGTGCACTATTCCATGTCGTGAGGGTTTAGGTGCTGAGTTGACCGAGTATTCCTGCTTAAAATTTGTTTATTGTATGTTTGTTACACGCGCCTACCACGGCTGGAGGTATCAGGGGTGATCTTTGAAACTGGATAAGGGAGTTTCTGTTTGGTCGAAAACTGCGCGTCTGTATCGGAGATTACTTGTCAGACTGGGGGGAGCGTGACTAGTGATGGGCCTGAAGGCCAGGTTCTCGAACCCTTACTCTATATCCTTTACTTTAATGACAGCCTAAAGGAGCTCGAATGCGGTAAAATAATGTTTGCTGACAACCTTTAGCTATGGAAATTCCTTAATGGACCGAACGATCAAAATGTCTTTCAAAATAATGTGCACCGACTACAAACTTCGTCCGAGAAATGGCTCCTCTAGTTCAACGTGAAGAATTGTGCCATCCTTCGCCTGCGTCCAACCAACTACCATTCAAATGAGAGCGTTAGGGCATCTAACTTAAAATGTGTTTCTCTTCCCGCAGAATCTTCACAGAATGATCTTGGGGTTCGGATACAGAGCAACATGAAACCAGCACTGCAGTGCACAAAGATCATAAAAGGATAATTGTAACCTTTGACAAAGACCTTTTGGGAGAGTTTATGGCACTTTTGTTCGGCCTCATCTAGAATAGGGCATACAAGCGTGGCGGCTATGGCTGACAACGGAAAAAACATGCCTCGAAAAAGTAAAACGCCGTCCAACAAAGATGGCAAATGGTTTCAAAGAGTGATCCTATATAGAAAGACTGTGCTGACTTAATCTACTTCCTATGTGTTGCAGGCAGCAAATAGGTGATTTTATCCTGGTTAACAAGGTAATGTATGGTCTTGAGGATGAATTGAGGTGTGAGGAAATGTTTCAGTCGTACCTTTCTCCCAATCTTCGTGGGCACCCGATGAAGCTGTGCACGAAAATATCCAGGTTGAACCTCCGCTCTGAATTTTTCACGCAGAGGGTAGTAGCTAGCTGGAATGAGCTCCCTAACCAGTCGTGTAGGTGACATCTCTTCAGCTTTTCAAGAAAGGTTTGGATGACTTCATGCGTCCCCTGCTTTCCCTCGGCAGTCCGAACCTCAGCTAACTGACTCGTGAACTATAAAAGTACTCACATCTTGCGATTAATCTGTTTATAGGGGTAATTTTGATATGCACATCTCGCAGTATCCAACTAAGTCAACGCCCACGCTTTCGTTGGGGTATCCCGTCAGAATTGGCTGAAGATCAGCCCTTTTCAGCTGTCGTGGTGGTTTGATCTGATTGCACATTGTGAAATAACGAATAAAGTTCCACATTGACCGCTTCAAGTTAGGCCAGTAGTATTGGCACCTAAGGGCCCACTCGGTCTTATGGATGCCCACGTGCCCCAATTGTGTGTGGATTATATTACGAACCTCGTCTACCATGGATAATGGTAGAAGAATACGTCACGGGTATTGTTCGCCATCTCGATAGAACAAAACGTCGTTATTCATAATGAGTTTGTTCCACACCATGTGCAAGCAACGCGTCTCATAGCTATGGCCTCTCAGTTCAACTGCACTTAGTGGTCGAGAACCACTTCCTATGGTATATCGGGCCAATATTAGGGTCCCCTTGCTAAGCTTGCGCCCAAAGACGGCTTTGGTCGTCTTGTAGTGACACTGTACTAATTTTAATGTCTGTATATGGTGGAAATTCGCCGTGGGGATGGTAAGGCTTCCGAGAGTGAGCATCAGCATTATTGTGCTGACGTCCTGGACAGTATATGATCTCAAACTCATACCCGGCTAGTTGCTCTTGCCACCTAGCAACCTGTCCTTCAGCGTTCTTAAAGTTCTGCAACCAGGTCAGAGAGTCATGATCCGTGCGCACGATGAAAGGCTGGTATTGAAGGTATGGCCGGCATTCCTCCACGAAGTGGGTGAGTTTGAGCATCTCTCTTCTGTTCACGCAGTAACGCGTTCTGCCTTTGTCAGGGATCAGCCTGGATACTGAATGACGCCTTCTGTACCATCTGGTTGTTGCTGGGAGAGGACGGCACCTATGGCAGTGTTACTAGCATCGGTATCTAGAATAAATTTCCTAGCGTCATTGCTTATGTCAGAAAAAAATAAAATCGGAGTGGTTCATAACTTATCCTTCAACGTCTGGAAGCTACTAGTACAGCCAACAGTCCACTTAAATTGTACATCTTTCTGGGTCAGCTTTTGAAGCGGACCGGCTATGTGAGCATAGTCTTTGATAAATCTTCTATAGTAAGAAGCCATTTCTAGAAAACTGCGGACTTCAGTTACGTCCATAGGGGTGGGCCACTCACGGATTTGCCTCACTTTATCCTCGTCCGTTTCTATGCCAGAAGCCGAGAGTACATGCTCTAAAAACTTGACACGAGGTCTAATAAACCACATTTACAGGGCTTAAGGGTAAGACTAGCCTGTCGGAGGCTGGCAAACACGGCTACTATGACTGTCACAATCCTTACCAAGAATAAGTATGTCATCCATATAAACTAGGCATGATTGGGGAATGAGTTGTGCCAGGACTTGATTCATCAGCCGTTGAAAAGTAATTGGAGCATAAGCTAGGCCAAAAGGCATTGTCTCAAACGCGTAAAGACCCGAGGGAACTACGAAAGCAGTCTTCTCTCTGTCAACGGGTTGCACTTCTACTTGCCAGTAACCGGCTGCTAGATCTAGATTAGAGAATACCTGATTACCCGAAAGGGCATCTAGGGTTGCATCAATCCTGGGCAGAGGGAAAGAATCCTTAGTTTTCACTGCGTTTAGTTTGCGATAGTCAACGCATAACCGCATAGTGCCATCCTTCTTCATAACTAACACGACCGGAGACGACCAAGGTGAAGTAGATGGCCTGATGATTTTCCGGTCTAACATATCATCGATCATTGCCTTTAATTGAGTCTGGTAGCATACGGGAAATCGCCTAGGAGGCATATTCGTGGGCCGAGTCACGCCTGTGTCGATCTCATGCTGAGCCTTATTAGTACGTCCGAGTGAACGGCCGTCCCAATCGAAGATATCTTGAAACTCCTCTATCAAACTACATAACGTAGATGAGCTATCCTTGTCAAGAGTAGGGGCCCTAAATTATTAACATCTTCTTACTTAAATGTATTAATAAGATGTCGTAAAAAGAAATATCTCAGCTGATCTCATTTCAACTTATGATGATAATTCTATCGATAAAAACATGTAGCGAAACTTGGGATTTTATTTACTTGGGATTTGTTTTTAAAGTTTATAGGTACATAGATTATGTATCATCAGTAGGTCATCAGTGTGATAACTCTACTTAGAAACGAGCTGAAAGAGTTCCTTCAGCCTGAATATTTGGCGGTTCCTTTTTCACACCTATTCTGTTCATTTTTCGCAGAATTTCTTTATAGAGGAACTCTGGGTTTAGCTTGGTCAAGTTAACATGATTGAGCACACCACACCATACCACGTAGAAAGCACCAGTTCTCGTCCCATTGAGCATATGGTAACAATCGGATATCCAGTTGTCATTTTGGTGTTGTTATATCATGCTGTAACTCTATCCTTTTACTGATAAAAAGGGGGGCTCTGTCTTTTTTTCATAACATCACCATGTAAACCTGCATGCACCGGTTTGTGGTAGAGAACAGAACACTTACGATTTTTTGAAGTTTGCAAATCTGCACAAGCTTGCTAACTATTTAGCGGTAGGAGTCATTGCCTACAATCCAAGAGATTCAAACATTATGCAGGTCACTAGGCAATGATCGCTGATAGCGCAGATACTCGAATCACCAATATTCTGAAATAAAGGCCACAACTGAATGTTCAAAATCGTGCCATAATATATTTGTAGTTAGACAGTTTTTTTAAAAAACAAACTGTCGTTGTTCTTATGAGTAAGCAAAAAAGCTCACTGCATGTGAAAACGGAATTTATTTTTTGTTTACCTCTGCCAAATCTCACTCCGAAGTGTGAATACCGGAGATCCAGCACGTAGTATGGTGTTTTTTACACCTCATGGAATAAATCAGAGTAGGTTAAGTCAAACTCTCTAGGACGAAGAAAGCAATTAATTAGTAGGATGAGCAATCGGGTCAGAAGGGCCAAAATATGAATGCTGGCCTCAATAGATATTGATTGAAGCAACTCGCGAGGCAGATGAAACCTTTTTAACTTTAGCAAATTCATAAATCGGCCACTGGGAAAAGCACAGTGTGAGACACTCCAAATTATCCATGACAGACATGGCTTCGCACTTTTATGAGTGGTCTACGCGACGAGCACATAGGAATGGGTTGGAGAGGGTTGGAAAAACACCAAATATGGCGTATTCGTATGCTTAAGACAATGCCCAAAAAATATCAATGAAAAGATAGGGAACAAAGACAAATGCTTAGGATACGGTTATAATGGACCCCCCCTCTCTCTCCGTAGTACAGGTGGCCTTGCGCTCAATGCCAGAGTGCGTTAGGTTTAGAGTTGCGATTAATGGTGGGATTATAATTACTTCTAAGAGGTTTGGCGTTCGGGGTGAGTTGGGGCCCAGATTTTACGGTTCAAGTTAGGACACGTAAACGGGTAGCCTCTTGAAATTAGCACAAGATCACCTGTAGTATCTTAGGCATTTCAACGCTCGTCTAAACGACAATTTAAAATGCGTTTAACTGATTCTTTTGAACTTAACAAAAGTGTTTCTTTTCCTTCAAACGCGTGAATTATTTCTAACTTTTAGGACTTAGTAAGTAGCGCACTTCGACAAGAACTCATCGCACTGCACGGAAGAAAAAAAATAGTTCCGTAAATCAGTGAATGTTGTCAATGTGTGAACAGAAAGGTAAAATAGCCGTCCAATTCAAAGAGCTAGTTTTACTTTCATCATTCTTCGCCGTTTATTTTTTGAATGTTTCAGTGAATTATAATGCTTCTTCAGTCATAATATAAGTTTTTTACGTTTTCCGTCGCTTACCTCCATGTATTCTACTTGTTTATTTGCTGTGCTCAATTGTGCTAAATTATCTAATATCAACTAGAGTTGTCAGGTTGGTCGTGTTTATGAGCTATTATTGATTGTTAGATTATATACGGCTTATGCGAAGCATGCAGTTTGATCCGCTGAGATTAGTCTGTGTTCCGATGTTGGTTTCTAGAATCGCCCATGAGACTGTGTACCAAGTCTATCATTTAGCCCGACAACCGAGTTGAAACCTGGTCGTTCTTTAGTTTAACTGGTTCAACAAATTTTTCATTGACGATAATTTCGCAAAGATAACTTGTGCCACTTCGGTAACTTTGCTTTTATCGGGGCTTTCTATAATTCAAATGGCTTTTGTAAGTAATTTCCGTACTAGTAACTCTGTAGATTCATGCCAATCACTCACTGAATCAACGCATACTTCACGTATGTTGTTTTTGAGATGAGAGTAACCTCCGTGCCTATTGTTTAAGGTATACTCGTTGTCGATCTTCGCTGTGATCTTGCATCTGTTCACGTCAATCCATATATTTATATAAAACAAGCGAAAACACCTCTTTATGTTCATTTCGTGGGAATGTGCAACTAATTCTTATTTTCTCCTCGAATAAAGTGTAGTTTTGAATAATAAAAAAATATTTCCTATTCGCAGTGTTTTTTAAACCCTTCCTGCCTCTGCACGTGTTTGCCCTTTGCAACTTGCAACCTATACACTTTAAACTTCAGTAAAACCTCACATCATTTATGCTACTAGATAGATTGCTCATAAAATCTTACAATACACATGGACTATTGTTAAAAGTTCAAAAGTAAAGTTAACACACACCGCAATGCATCGTTACTTAATAAAACATTTAACAGCCTCGAGAAATAATGTGTTTAAATACTATTCAAAATTAGAATACGCTTTTTGAGTTACAGGTTGAAGCATAAGTGATTGACTAATAAAATACTATAATAAAGGATTTTTTAGAGGCGCTCTGTAAAATATGCTTGGATTTATATAGCGTCAAAAAAACTGAAAACAGCATAACACGTAAATGACATTGTCAGCATTTAATATTTTCTGTTGATGAGAGAAAAACGCCAAAATAAACGCTAGCATTGTGACTTTACCAAAAAATAAACGCAGTATTTTTTAAATATTTTTTTCATAAGCAGCAAATTGTATGCTTGTGGTGGCATCTGCTGATTCAGTTGCAATTACTTTGTCCCTGACCGGCCCCTCGGTAAGTGACCTGACTCCTATAACGTTCCTAGAAGCGAACTCCTCTAGGCTTTACTCAAACACATCTCGTATTTTACGAAAACGGAAAAATTGCCTCACATGTTTGCAACTAGGTATTGAAACTCATCAGCAAACTGCGTCAGTTAACTACGTACCACGTATCAACTAGCATTATTTATTAGAGGTTATCTGCCTCGCCATGTCTAAGGATGATTTATAAAGTTGCTGCCATTATATTTATTCCATTATTTGTGTGGACAAGTTTCATGTAATTCTAAAATTGTAGGTTACCATTTTCCTACGATTGTTACCTTTTTGCGATTTTTAAATTCCATAATAAAATACTTCTCGCTAACGAACATAATGTTTTTTTCTAATATTTTCTTTTAAACTTTTATTTACCCGAACCCTTTTCATTGTTAATTTAGTGTTTTGCTGGATACATGTTAACCTATTTCCAAGTGATTGACCTACTTCGTCAGCTTAAGCATAGTTTATGAGTCGCTTAACGTATTGCAACCTTGGATTAAGCTGCATGCTAACCAAGCTTACTATACCATCTACGGATTCCTTCCAACAAAAATTTCGTTTTAGAATTTTATTCAGTGTTTCCTGAGTTCCGCCGCCCACCATAAACGGTTTTGAATTCACCAAAGCCGTCATTAACCAGTGGTTTTCCAGCCTCATGCTAAATGGCCGACTTCTAAATGCCAGTCAGTGGATCACCAAGCAAAGCACTTTTAGCTGCATTACGGGTTAACACCATTTTGACGCATGGAATTCCCCTGCACTGATTTAGCCTACTTAAGAAACAGAACTCGCAAAACTGCTCGATTATTGACTACTGGTCACCGTGCTATTATATTCGATGGCTACAGAACCTCAACTCAATAACGAAAAAATAAATTACAATGTATACCCTGCAGACAGGCTAAAATGGTGTACAGCATTCCCACCTGACTGCATATCCCCTATCTCAGCTGCCCGATTAGGAAAAATAAGCAAAAAGAAACCATTTTAGTGTCCCTTACTTGTTGAAAAACGTATTCACAAGTCTGATGGAAACAGTTCTTGGGCAATTTCGTGAAATTTAAACCAAAACTCTGACATATATGTTCCGTTAGAAAGGAATAATTAGATGGGATACAATGCTGATTATAGTGCAACATAATTCCAAGATATCTCAGCCACGCCAGGATCTCGAATTTTGGATGAGGCTGCCTAGATAATCAACACCCAGTAAAAAATTATTACTTTGGAAACATGCGTTTTCCTCATTCATCTTCGATGCCCTTATAAATTGAAATAGATTTTTTTAGAAAATATGCATAGATAATTGCGTCTTCTTTGAATTTTAAACTCAACGAAAGAGTTATTACGGTTTTTAGAAGTTTAAAATGATGAGGTTTTTAAAATCATGAAGTTTCGATTCCTACATCATCGTTTCAGTACGTTTAGTAATGCTGTTTATGGAATATACAGCAAGGTCCACATCCATTACAAAATTTCGCAAACCCGATATGACTTCTTCTTCGTAAAAGCATAGCAAAATATATGATTGTCTTTGCACGGAAAGAAAACAGCAAGTAGATTTGAAACTTGAAGTGCAAGTGCAGCTGCTGGCTGGTTCAAAAATTATTCGGGAACGTAAAACATTTAAAACCGAAATATACCCCTTCTTCGGGTATACAATTCGAAAAAGACGTAATTTGAACAAATGGGCGCAAGGAAGAATAGTCTTGTGTATGTTTATTAAAATATTCTTGAATTTACTGGAAAATTTTCACCTTTACAAAGTAATCATTTTTTGCCGAGTGTGGGTTATGTAGGAAGCCGGGAAGAAGGCCATCCCAAAACCGACATCCCGGCGTGAGAAAGAGATTGTTATATCCTATTGTCGGCTAAGCCATATAAGAAACCCACCTATGTAGTCCTTTCTAACCGAAAACATATTCGCAAAACTGGTTAATATTTCATGTGATAGTCCACCTACCACATATTTATTATAAGATTTATGTATCACTACTCGACTTTGCCAGTAGGGCATTTCAATAAGTGTAATAAACATTTACGGGTCAGATGTTTGTACTGACCGTTAAATCCGCTGTTGCTCGAATCTGCAAAGACTGGTCGGCGGGTAAAAATAGCAAGAAGCCAATATCCTTCAACCTTTCGGAGTAAAATTTCAGTTCTCGTGTGTTGCGGGAAAAGAATCGTCAAACGCGTCCATTTTGAGTAGGAAGAGCAAAGGGGAAAACTAACATTTACGGACATCAGAGAACTGGAATATCCTAGAGTATTCCTATATGCTGCATTCCTCCTTGTGCCAGTTCTTACCGATATAGGTGCTTGATGTACACCAATTATGACTGGCATGTGCATGAACTCATTGCTCGTTAATGTAATACCTTTTTGGAAAAAATTATTTAACAATTTTGTGCTGACTGTACGAGGGCATGTCTTATCGGTTTGATCAAAGTTATTTGAGTTTAGCTACAGCTTAGTTTTACCAAACTAAAATCTATCAGTTTTGTGTTTTTTTAATCATATTTATCTCGAGTGTCCAATGAGCGTCTAAAAGCTTTGCAAAGTGGATGGAGGACCACTACCGACTTTTTTAAATCACTTAGTTCGTAATAACCCAACCTATGTCAGGAATCCCTGATATTTGCACACTCGATCAGTATGTTTAAAGTCCATTGCTCCTGCAGCGAGCAATTGATTCTGAATAGAGCGTTTTAAACCTGGAGTGTTTAAATTAATTTAACCGATCTGAAGTGATTATGCTACATAAGATTTATATTTCGCTGTGTTATGGGGTCTAACGTTAGTGCTCACAAACGGGCGTCGACAACGAGAATTCAATGCTCGTCGTTGCTTTACCATTCGATACAAGCTTAAATAGATTTTTATTTCTGCCTCATCATAATGCCCCCTTTGTTTTGCGATTCTGTGTTAAACCGACTGAACCGACAACACAGATGAAAGCCTACGTCAACTTGTGGCAGACGAGTTTGTTCAGGTGCTACATGGTCCTAAAAATGTACCATCGACTCAGGAAAATTGTACACGAAAGTTTATTTTGGGTTATCCCCCATCGCTGACCGCCATGCGGCAGTTCATCCATCACAAATGTCAAGGACCGCCACTATCCCGGAGGGTACAGTGGGAGTTGAGCATGAAATTGTTTATAGCGAAGAGGACTTCTGCTGTATATACCCCCTCTCCTGTACTCTCTTTCGACCAACGGCAATACATACGAATCAGTATTGGAAGTGCACGCGGGCACAGTGACTGACCAACCTAGCCGTCCATCTACACATCTTCCTCACATGTTGGTTCCTATACGCACGCGAAGATGTAATCTAGGCGGAAGACACGGATCTCAATTAGGCGTGTCGTGGAGGCCACAGAAATAAAGGGTCATTGCATCCTGACCCCAAACCCCATTCGGATCAACTTATCAACCTTGTTGGTAGCTTTCTAAACCAAGATTTTGAGCAAGTCATGCGAGTTTAAAATCAACTTTGGATGTTGTTGAGTAAGATACAAGCACAGAATTGGAGCTTGATTGACCTCATACAGTCTCCTCTACATGAGACGCTGCCTAGCACATGCCCGACTGTAGTAACCCTACTATGGGCGCCTTATGGAATGCTGCGCCTTTCGGGTGTACATGCACGCGCGTGCCAGTTGCAATCTAGTTTGTGCCAGTCACAGCTATCCAGCTTGAACAATCAATTTCAGAACATGTCCTCATTTAAGGCGCTATCACAACTGGTCCACTCCCACTCGGGATGCCCGCTCTCGCGGCGCCGGACGCGCATCCTTGTCTGGCTGCTAACTGCCTTCAACGTGTCACCCAATTCTTCTGTGCAGAATATAATGTTCTAGTTGCTCTTCCTGTTCGGACTGGTCATAAAGGTTGTAGTGGCTAGGTTCTGCCTATGGCCTTTTCTATCGCTACACGACATTATTTAAGGACCCATTCATACTTACCGCAGCCTAATGGCCGCACACCCTACGAAAACGTGACCAGAGTTTTGGCCAAACGCGACAGCAACACAGCCTTTTTATGTCAGCTGACGATCCTAGACCTGACGCGAGCGGAATTAGAGCCCAGATTAATTGGTTCTGTTAATTCGATGCATTTTTCCCGATTTTTTGATTCTTGGTCTTAGAGGACACTAGAAGTTCACTTAAGATCCCCATTCTCATGTCTGATCCTAAATATTTTCAGAGTTATAAAAATGACGGTATAAACGATCAGCAGTATTTATTTTTGGAAGCTTGCTTCTTTGCGTGAAGTCATAATTTCTGTACATTCGCAAATATAAAAAATAGTGATCTATGATCAGAATTCATGTCGGTCAGTGTCGTCCGAGTGATCATGTGGATGCGATCCTCTTCAATTGTACATCTTAATATCACAGATTTTGCAGAGGGGTTCTTTCAGGCTAAGTCTAACGCTGATGGCTCAGAGTTTTGAAGGAGTAGTCAAGGACTATCGTTTGTTCAGCTTCTTCTGTAGACAACATTAGATGCTGCCCCTCGTTAGGAAGACTGGAGGGTGACCTCTGAGTCAATGAGCAGAGCTGCCAGGGAATAGTAGATGAGTTGGTTGTCGACAGTTGCAGAGGAGTTATGCTTCGACTGGAAGGTCTCTGAGGCACCTTCTCAAAAGCGCTTGATCGTGATGGAAACGCTTTTGTAAGCTCTTGCATGTAGAGGTAGTAATAGGATCGATACTGATCCATCCATGAGAAAGGATTCATTAAGGATGGTCCAGGTTCGCGGGACTCAGGAATAAAGTTAGTGATGCCCTGTTGGCTGGGTGGGCTCCAATTGAATTCGCATCTGATTACTACCTGGAAACTGTGAAGTTGGTTGCAGCTGCGGCGCATGGGAATGGCTGAACAGTAGGACGGGAGGTGGGAGAGGGAGGTTTGTGGGCGGTCTGATTGGCAAAATGGCACGCAGTGGACTTGGTGTAGAACATGGCCCCTCGGGAAGGGTCCTCCAGCTGGGTGTACACACTGCAACCGCCGACGGTATTGACTTTGTCAACACTGATTTGCTTGTGCTATTGTCCTCAGGAGAAGTGGAAGTAATCGTTCCTAAAATTCAAATCCCATGATTATACTCTGAGGTTACCGATGTATGAAAAATTAAAATGAACCATGGAATAGACATTGATAAAAACCGCCAATACTGATATTTTGTTCACTGCGGACCTATGTCGCATGCGGCAATGGACTTTGGATATGCCCACGTGCAGGACGCTTTTAAACGGTTATTTTAGTCGCGTCATTCTGAAGTTAGTGGTCCAGGCCTTGCGAGTACTGCTACACACAGAACCCTTATCGAGTTTCGGTGGCAAATATAATCTGCCCTGCTTCGCGTCCTTGAAATGTTTATCAGCAAATTGTTACGACACTTTGGTATCTGAGGCAGTTCATGTCAAACCCAACTTAGTGTGAACAGAGGAAACTTACGCAGGTGAGTTCGTAGGTGAGTTTTTAGGGAACTCTCCTGAGCATACGACTTGCGGCAGATTGAACAAGTGTACGGTCGCTGGCCTGAAGTAAGAAAAATTCGGGTTAATCATCTGTTCTCCAAATGTTGTGGCTTAAAAATGGAAGGGTCTGGGCAGTCCTCAGCTATTTGATAGTACGTGGGGGAAAAATTTGCAATCCTAGCTATTATATAACACGGGGATAAATATTAGGACAAACAAATAAAACATCATGAGCTCCAACAAACAAAATCGGTCTCACCCGCATGAACAGATGCGGGGGTCCGTGTTGGGCAACATAAGTTCGTAGAGAGCTTCTAATCAATGTCTACTCGTTCGTGTTTACTCGAATGGAGCAAAGTTCCAAATTTGTAAGCTTCAATAGACACCGGCTTGCATTTCTTTTCAAGATTAATCTCATAGTGAACGTAAGCCAGTGTAATCATGGCTACTCAACCCGTTTCAGTAAGCATTTCATAAGGTGATCATAAAATTGGACTTCAGGGCCATTCGATACTAAAGTTATCCTCGTGAGAACTTCATGAGGAACTTTAAGATCTCCCTAGAGTAAGAACCGTTCATTTCAGTGACAGACTTTGACTCCTTCCCAACGGATTAAGAAAGACATCACGTAGATCTGACTCGTTTAAACACGTTGCCCATAAATATTTCTAGAACAGTCGCTTAGAGGTAATTTTCTCATACACGCTTCTTCGGGTTCCTTCGTTGCTACTGCCAGGGGATGCAGAGTGCGAACTGAACCCAATCCAGTCGAAGTATCCTTCGTTTTAAGGAGCCAATATATTCATGCATGAACTGTTTAGCATCCAGCAGAAATTGTAGCGAAGTAATTCTGATAATGGCTCCTGTAGTTCATAAGACTACAAGAACACCATTGCCATATCTTCCTTTTCTCAAGACTAGAGGTGTGTAAATGCTCCAAATGTTTATTGCTTGAATTCTAAGAGTGTTTCCCTACTTACCTGTATGTGTCAATTCATGTGCCTTCAAATTGCGTTCTGTGGCGAACCCACGTTTGCAAACTCTACATCGAAATGGCCATTCTCCGGAGTGTGTGTATTCATGTTTGCGCAGGTCTCCTGGCGTGACGAATGCCTTCGGACAGTGTGCGCAGACATGGCGTCGAGTCTGCAAAGAAAACGTTGATCATTTTAATTTATTTTTCGATTCGACTACTTCTGAGTAGTTTATTGATAGCGCCAGTAGTCGACTCGCCATAAATGTTGTGCTATTTGCTGACAGCGCGCGAATGCAACAAGCCAACACAAAGCGAATAACAAGTATGAGCAGTCTTCCTTGACTCACGTTAGTATGCGTGTATCGATGAAAAATTAGATTGGAGCCCGCCGCGAACCGCCTACCACAGACACGACAGACGTATGGTCGTTGACCGGTGTGTGTCCTTTCGTGTGTATTCACGCCACTTCTGGTAGAGAAGCCTTTGGAGCAAAATCGGCACTCAAATGGTCGTTCACCTGAAAAAAATATACAAACACCGAAGGGTTAGCACCACACATAATTGTGTCCTTAAGGGAGCCCTCTATAGGAAATTAGCACAGGTAAATGACCTAAATAGTCCTTTAGCGCAAAACTCACCAGTATGCGTTAGCGTATGCCGTTTTAACAACGACGGTCGATCAAATTGCTTGTCACAAAAATCACAATGGTGCATTTGTCGCTGGCGTCTACGAACCGTTGAAAGTGCTTCTGTCACTTTTGTCTCATCAGTGGGCCCCAAGCCCGAAGGAATGCGCGTGGTCGAAAGGACCGCCGACTTGTTGAACGCCAACTTTCCAAAATCCGCTTTCAATGTGGCATCAAGTGCCGTTTTTGAGAGTGGCATTGCATTCCCGTCAGGCGGTGCATTCAGGGAGAGTGTCTGCTGAGTAGGAGTTGAGAAGCTTTGACTGTCAAGCGACTTCCTTGATAATGCCTTCATCCGCATTCTCTTAACAGACCTCACACATGGCGTTGATGTCCCTTTGGGGAGGGCCGCTGCCATTTTCTGTGTTGAAATAAGAAACATGTGCATCAAAGTAAGTGCGAGCTTGGTCCTTGCTTATAGTTCATTCCAACTGTAAATGTACTGGACACTTTTATAAGTACCCTCCGTATTAAAGGCAGTCGCATGCTAAATTCCAGAAGGGACAATGTGTAAGGCTAATATTAAGACGTGGAGGATTAGGGTTAGAATTGTAAGCGTTAGCTTTAGAGTTTCGGTTAGGACTAATGTTACGAAATGGTAATAGGTAGTTCTGAAATGTCACGTAAGACCAAATGTTCTACGGAGGTACTTATCCCCCTGTTTTATATGCAAACGTTTCGCTGCCTCACTCAACATCTTCTGATTGCGTAATTCAGCTACTTTATAAAATTGTAGTTGCACGCTATGATGACTGTTTCGTTGAAAAGGTTTTCCCTTTATATCTTGATGTTTATTTGTTGGCCCCATTGAGTACATTGTGTGTTTTCTGTTCTCGATTTTTACTCCTATTAAGAAAACACATGCTCATCATGGAGACATGCTGGTACACGCTTAGTTAGCATGACTAACTTCATTAAAAAAAAACACAATTCGCATGCACAATCTATACGTATTTCTTTGTAGATAGCAAAGTTCATCTGATGGTTTTTTGCTTCGCACATTAATTCAGCCTTGATTTCCAAAAGGCCTCCCTCTTACCGTTTAGTGCTCCTTTTATTTTATTGCCAAAATTCGGAATATAAAAGCACTCTTGTCGGATACTGTATTCCTTGCTACTGAGTCATTTCCAATTTAAGTTAGCTGTCTTTGAATATTTTAATGCAGCTTCTTCGGAACTCCTAAAAGTGGTAAAGGCAGAGCATTCAATAATCAGTTAAGAGACATCTTTCCGAGCGTGCGTACTTTCGTAAGCAGACGCCAGCCAAAAACGCCAGAAAAAACTTAGACACACTTTTGCAAGTTCCTGTTCCTGCTCCGGACTTGTCGTGGACGAGGTGGAAGCCGAAGAGCCATCAGTATACTGGGTTGTTCCAATGCCACTGTCTAGAAAGAGAAAAGTTTACTTTAAATCGAATTATTTTGTAACCCAAATTTAACTTCAGTGGGTGACAAAATTATTAATGAACAGTAGACTTTTCCACGTTTAAAATCCCCAGTGTTGGCTCGTAATAACTACGCCGAAGTCTTCAGTTGTGCTTGAGGGTTACTTTGCGTATAAAAAAATGATAAACTTCATACCCTATTATGTTCTCAAAACGACGCTAACATCAAGGATATATTCACATTTGAGTAGTTAACTGCTATTAAACTATATTTTTTCTTGTGAAACGGTCTAAAAGCTGGTCATCTGTTCAACTGTAAGTTATTAACTGTTTTGGATCCACACAATCTCGGTGGGTTTTTCGCAACTCACTGCAACAGTCCGCGTGCAGCTACTTAACTACATCTGTTATTTACTAAGGCTAATAGTCAATTAAGTTATTGTATTTATCTAAGAAATATAACGGAAACTGAAGAAGATTTCCCAAAATGTGGATGGGGATGGTTCTGTAGTTAGGCACCAGAATTAGCTAAAAACAAAGTCAGTAGAATACTTTTTCGAATAGACATGGAGATTCTCACCCACCCCGTTTATGTCCATGAAAGTGCTGGCAAAGCATAGCAAGGCGTGTCAGCCGTCCTGCGTTGTTTATCATCTCTATAATGCCCTGGTCATGTCAGCTTATCCCGGCCGCTTAGTCTTCTTCTGGTACCTTGTCTATGCATGTTCGGTCAGGAGACTTTCACGAAGAGAGACTACTGCTCACGCCTCCTTTAAGTCTACACGCACTGTGTAAACATTATCTAAAAGCGAAAAGTTTCAGCTCATCGCCTCCTAATATAGCCACAGTTTCTTGAACCATTCAGGCTGACCTCAGGCAAACTCCATAAAGGCTGACGCACCGACTGCTGGTAAAACTCAACACGTGGGGAAGAGGCTTTCAAGGATTCTTGTCGTGGTGTGTTAATGGACTTCACAGTAGTTCACACCTCACATTTAATGGACCACATTTCTCTCTCTGAAACAAATACGAACCTGCAATTAACTGAAACGGAAGAGGCACTCAGGGACGAAAAAGCATCCCAATTGATTAGATTCAGACCAGCAAGCAAACAGTTTTTAAAAATGCGATAGAAATGAGCCAAACTGTGATGGTCATTTTGCATCCATTTTTATCTTCAGCCAGGCCCATTCTGATGGGACCTAAGATTTTACCGTGCATTCATTCGGCCGTCGATTCATTAACTCAAGTGTTTTACTACTTCAAACACGGGATCACCCTCTGCTGGCTGCAAGTAGGTGAACTCACCTTTCGTTTTATCGTTTGCGCAGGGTGTGCTATTGTCATCAGGAAAATGCGTTCTTCTCGGAGTCGATACTTCCGGTGGGCAAGTTGGGTCGGTTATCTAGGTATAGAAAATGAATGAGGAAATTCGTAATAAATGCTTCTTTACTTCCATAGGTGACATAGGTTATTTAAGAACCAGAACATAGGACATTGAAGAAGGCAACAGGTTGAAGTCGCAGCCAGAACAATTTTTCCTGCGCAGTGGCATCCAACCGCCTGTCACATACCTGTCACACATCTTCTTCTACCCACTGAGGTTTGTTTAAATTCCGTCTCATTTCGCTGCTCGACCGGAGTGGTAATTGGCCCCTATTCAGATAAAATCGCAATCTTTTTCTTGTTTTACCTGTATGAACGGCATAAATACCTGCTATGCATGACTAAAAGCTAACCGTAATACTTCTGTTAAAGTAGTCCATTGGCTTTTTGCCTCCAAAGATGGAGAACATTGGTGGTGTACGGTTTCGATGCTTGGTTTTCCACCGCAGGGGAGATAACCGAAGGCTTTATGGGCTCCTGTGATTCGGCCACCTATATCCCTGGGGCATCACCCAGCTGCTTCTCACCTGATCTCGATCACAGCGTGAACCTGCCGCCACTTGAGCTTCCATCCGGTGATCCCCCGGGACGCTGGGTGTGCTACCCTTCTTCAAGTGGCCCACTAGTGGGATCCCCGGTTCCGGTGGCTGCCTTCCATCCGCCCTTATTAGCTCCGTGAGCAGTTCGCACTCAAGGAACACTTTCCAGACAGGGCAAAGGGGATCTTACCCCTAACCCCAATTCCTCATAACGCCCGGGGCGATTGGGTACAAAATCAGGAAGAGAGGGTAAGAAATCAGAGGGGCTCAATAGGGGGTCTTCCTGAGTCCCTACTTTCTAGAATTCTCTATTGATCCACCAAGTCTCGCTTTTAATTAAAAGGGGCTTTAGGTCTTTTATTATCGGGCAAGGCGTGGCGGATTTTTATTAACATAAACAAGTGAATTAAGCGAATTAAAAAGTGCGTTTCCACATTTTTTGTTTATTAGGAGAAATCGCAGCCTAAAGGATTAGCTGAAAAGAGGGCGTCTATGCAGGGAATTAATCATTTAATGGAGGTATTCTGCTCCGAAGGTAAGCCCAGGTGCTCCATTTCCTGAGCCTGGATGTATTGAAGGAGAAAAGATCAGGTGACAACTAAGACAACTTTTTTTATCTTATCTTATCTTGTCTTATCTAATTTTATTTTACATCTCCTAGTTAACAGCATTTGCATTCCTTAAATGACAGATATATCTGAGAAAGCCATACTGCGAAAACTGTTGCTGCTCATACAAGTGAAGGTTTCCAGTAATCCATAAAGAGTAAACGCTTCCATGAACCAGAAAGAACACACAGTCAGTCATAGCTTACGAATAGTTTGAAATAAAATTGATCACTCATCGATTATGTACAATTGTGACTGCTTATTTGATGATGGATCCATTCTGGCTGAAATGAGTATCCCCCTTTTTGAGTAGTTGTCTGTTAGTGTTGGTTTTCTTCTTGTTATCATTCTCAGCTACCCACCTCGGCTAGTAGTAATCTGTTTTTAGCCAGCCGGTTGATTCCAAGTAAAAAAAACTTCTTTCATTATCAAAACCTTATAGCTGCCATTTTCGTCACCCTCACTACCATGGTTACTATCACCTAACGTGAAGATAACCTTGCTTTCCGACATAGTAAATTCATAAAGATAAAAGGCCTAAAAACACATTGTTTTGGACAGCAGGCACAATTCCGCAAAGCTATTACTCATATCAAGTACTAGAATAGCAGAAGGTTCTGAAATCAAAGCAGCTAATTCTTTTATCCCACAGTCCTCCTATGGAGCTTATTTTCGAAATAACAATTCGATCTATCGACTGTCGCCTATGTTAGAACTGTCTCCACACTTTCCGGCGATGGCAAGTTCGGTAGCGAAAATGTTGTCAGACCCTTTATGCGAAAAGTACTGATGTTCATTTAGGCCATAACGTTTTATCTCCAGAGCTCTCATCACCGTAGAGGTGACTAGCCACTGTGGCTCGCAAATTAGTTTGACTTCGTTTTGGGTGGTCATCTTACTATGTAGCATCCCCCCCCGCCCCCCGCTCCCTACCAAAGAGGCCCAAATGGGCACAGCATTAGCATACGAAGCCTCGCTCTCATGCGCCAGTGTACCAGGTGGATTCTGTAGCCTTCTGGGCGGTGCTGGATGACAGCGAACAAGCACGCATGCGCAGCTTACGAAACAGGACACCGTCTGGAGATCTCACGCGTGGCTGCCCCTGGGGTCCCTTTAATTGGCCGACTTGCGGACGTGCCCTCAGAAGTAGTAAGGGGGAGGAGAAGGGGACTGGAGGTCAAACATAGGCTCCAGCGCCTTTGAAACAATGTCTTGTCTGCCTCTCGTTGTCGTTGTCATATTAGATCGAGCGGGTATCACCAGCTGTCAGGCCGACTTCGACAGATTGCGCAATCATGAGAGGCTGGCGCAAAAGGGTGATGGAGGGGGGGTGCTGGCAGTTCCGTCGGCAGACAGCAGGTGAAGAGGCGTGCGCTTTAGATAGGATAGGGTGGCGGGGGGGCTCGAAAGTATGTGGTTTGCAGGGCAGACAAAGAAAACACAACCCGCTGCTGCGTTGTCCCCTCCCTCCCCACCCCCCTTCTCACTGGTTAGCCGCTTGTTCCGATCTGTTTTGTCCTCTGCACTGAATTATTGGCCTACTCTGCGACTGGTCAAGACAACCGCAAACTTTTCGAGACACTAGGAGCAAACACTAAACTATCTACTGTGGAGAAGAAGTACTCGCAAGTACTGGGATTACTAGAGGACTGAGGTTGTTTTGATAGGTCTAATGATGACTGATATGGCACCCTAGGCAGGATACGAGAACAGAAACCACCCGCAATACAGGTCATGTCACGCCCAATTCAAAGGAATATAGGGTTCAGTTTATGTTTACCGTTCAAGGTTAGGTGTAAATTTAGTGTTAACTCTATGGTTAAAATCAAGACTATGGTTCAATGTTAAGCTAACGAAACGAGGACATGCATCCTTTCTATCATTCTGCGCAGAGCCACCTTTATTACTTGTTGGGGTGGTTCTACCTTCACATCCTGTTTTGGGGTACATAAATAAACCTTATCGTGATAGATATCGGCCCCACTTACTGAATTTTTGAGGTTCAATTTCCTCTTTACTTGCGAGCAGAAATTTTGGCAGACAAATTGTGACGCGTAATTCACTTTTGAGTCACCAGAATATACAATTTATGGTTTGTGTTGATCGCGAGAGGGAAAACTAGTATTTTTTCTACTAGGATATTCAAGCCATGGGTCTTGCTGGACATCGTCCGAGTTGATTAGCCAATGCTTGAAATGTAAATCCATAATACTATAGGGGACTCGATAAACGATTTCTGACTAACGCTAAGGAAAAGAACAAGGGAGACCGTAGTGGTCATTTCGGGTTTATTGACTGTCATCAGCCATGGACAACCCCAGGTGTTACAGCCCCTGTGAGTCAACCCGCGACCTGTTGGTCAGAAGTCCAATACCCTGAACATTGAGCCATGGGTTTGTCGTCCTATCGGTTGCCATCGTGTATATTAATAGTTGTTGTGTTGCACTCACCGATCGCGTTAAGTAATATACTCACCCCGTTGTGCCTTGAACTCACTCTCGAGCCCCACCAGCATCCACACAGCGATTGTTATCATGGACAGAGCTAATTGCAGTGCTAACCAGTCTTTGCTTGCCACACCTTAACGCCTGCCACGAGGACATAAGATTCAAATCCGGGTCTTGTGATCCTCAACCGTCTAAGAGGCGTCCATCCCTGATCTCGGAGAAAAATGCCTACGCAGTAATCAGTTCAGGCTAGTAAACGTAAGCCTTATTACCCTCAAAACATTTCCCATAGAAGTTTACAGAATTTTACTCAATGAATCAGCTGTAGAACACTGACATAATGCCGTGCGTTCGTGACCTGAGACCTGAGTATAATTCCCAGTCCACAATCAGCAAGCCGGCAATGGTTATTTATGGCCCCATCACCTCTGTCGGAAGTGCTCTTCTCTTTCAGGCTTCTCATCAAGATGAGACGACTTGCACGGGACTAGGGTCTACGTGGAATGGCAACCTGAACTGTTTTTTTTGTTCTTTATGCACAGCAGCATACTATTTACGATTTCGGAATCCATGCATGCTCTCTCGGTGTGTTTTTGTTTTTCTAACAAGTCCGATAACTATCATTGAAAATTTTCTAAAATTGCTTATAGGCATAAAATTGTTCGTACGCATCCTAACCTTCCTCAAATACAAGTCAAAACTGGGGGATGATCCACTACCTTCCTCACACTGGTTCGCTAATCCGTTTTATTTAATCTGTATGTTTCACACATATCGAACGAAGCAATCAACAGAAGACAACTGAAAAGAGCGTTAAAAGAGTGAGCCATGTTGCTACCACTTGTAATAGGGCCTGGAATATTAAACATGCTTTCGACCGTTAAATCGCGGGGATGATATCGTTACTTCTACACGAGCTGCGCGAATTTATGCGTGCAGTTACTTCACCCATTGCATGAGCAGACTAACACGCTTCCAGTTTCAGAGATTGGTCGGACATGCCACGATAGCATCTTGTTTCCACGCTCTGTCCGCCAAGACGCTAACTCTTGAGCAGTACCATCTTCCGCGCTAACCATCAAACACCCTCGAGCCCGTGTGAAGACCGTATCTGTGTTCGGCGCACATGGGTTTAATTGCTGATTACACCCTGTGAAGGCGTGTGCGGTACGACGGGGTCATAGCAACCGGATGTTCGCATGGGTTGATCACACCTTGCGCAATCCACGCCCAAACGACCCTAAAGCGTAACAAGTCAGCTGTCCGTCCGCTCGACGAGCTATCGCGGTGCGTTTATCACGCCCGATTACGCGAGTCCGCCCTTCAACCAGCGCGCACGATCGTGCCGCGAAGACGCGGGGTAATTAACTCGCGGCTTGGCAACTAACAGCTGAGGTCGGTTGTTGACAGGTGATATCCACCCCGGTGGAGCGGCCGATGACTGGTCGTTTTTTTAGCTTGATCCCTACTCAGGACGTGTGGACGCCATAGCAGCCATAGTTGGGCCAGCATGGTCATCGCGGTTCACTTGGCTGTCAATACGTCGCTGAGAGGAAGAAACGATAAAATGCTGAAGGCTATGTAGGGGCGAAGCCATAGGCATTTTTTGCTTCACCGTAGGCGTTTCACATGGGAACTAAGGTCTTTTAAATATATGCCGAGGGGGCGGAGGGTCATTTGACCACCTTAGTTTTTCGATTGATTGGCGGTCATACCAGGAACGCCGAGGCAGGAATTATGAAGACTAACTTTTACGACTCTGAAAGCTGGAAAATGTGAATCAGGGACCCTTTACTCACTTCAGCTGCCAGCTTTTCCAATGACCTGACACTTCTGGATTGAGTGAGATGAAGCACTGACCGATGTTCATTCGCGCATTGAGCAATATAAGGGTGAAAGCATATATTTTTGGCAATGAGTACCGAACCCCGGAAAAAATCCTCCCCCATCGGATTTGAATTTCCTGAAGAGTACAGGTACAAAAGGTCACGGTCTAGACGAGATATGGGAAGCATCTGCGCTTTTAACCACTTCTGACTTGACATCCAATCTGGATGGTCGGCAAATTTCATCTTGGTTGAATCAAACGTGGTACATTCTCCACAAGCGTAGCCATCGTTGAAACTTGCCAATTTATAGGAATACTGATGCTTTAGGCTGTGCTATGCACTAGGTTACCATGTTCCGAAAACAGACAGATTTTTACCCGAGTTTCTGCCACTGCATTACCTAACTCGGGGCGATTGGAATCAGGAATGGGGCCCCCAGAAGTGCCTATGTGGTTTTTGCTTTGTATTGAAGTTCGAAATGTTTTTTTCCAATTCCAGTACATTTTTGGCAAGGCGCAGAACTAGATATCCCCCCGCCATTCCAGTGTTCTTGGGCTCGATTCCAAGTTAGGGTTGTATTCAGGATCAGGGTTAGTTTCAGGTTATGAATTGAGGATATTTACCGGTCCTGGAATTTTTCGTAAGGTCAAATTTATTACCATGAGGCTGGGTTTCTTTTTCGTTATCTTACCCAAATCGATACAGCGAATGCATAGCAAAGTCTTCTAAATAGGACGTTTCAGTTTTGACAGCGAGTTCTTACTAGAAATTTGAGTGAATGATTGGAAATTTCAACCAGATGCTTCTCTTTTCACACTTGCATATCCGATCGTAAGAGGTGTTTTAGACGAAGAAGCTTTGTTCACCCAAGGAATATCCTACACTGTGTGAGGATTCGTCACGAGCTATGAGGTTTAGGACTTCCTCGAAGTTGAACAGTCAGTGAATAGTACAGAAGTTTGTTTAAATTGAAGTTGGCCGTGTCGCATGCGATTCACACTGCGTTGCCGTGGCAGGACAATGCAAAGAAAATTGGAGCTTGTCATTTGTGAAGTGTCCGGAACAGCTAAATATACTGGCCCGGTGCGAATTTATCGAAAACCCACGTTTGCTCGCCAATGGTCTTCTAAAAAGCTAGCTGGTTTCTTCGCAGCTTCCATACATGACCCACTCCGCAATTCCATACTTACTAAGCTCTACTTAAAACAGTAGTTCGATTGACATACGGAGAAAGAAGTCTTCAAAGTCCTGGTAAGTACGAGCTTTTGTAGCTTGTGCCTTCGTCCCGAGGAGGAACGCGCTACCCGAACTTACAATCTACGAGTGGTGATAATATATGCTGAAGATTTTGTGTCAGATCCGAGTTAGATCAACGTCACCCTCTCCGTACACTATCGGCCTGTCCTATTCTGTTACTTTGTCTGGGGATGGAACTTTTCGCCGTGGCTGACGTGGTTTGAGTCCCCCTATAATGCACTCCCATGCATTTTACTGGATATGGTTAGAGTGGCATGTAAGCTTCAAGCACAAACCGAGAGTGCAGTCCACATGGGTGAGCAAGATACCCGCAGACCCCGAAGCTAAAACAAAGAACTGGAGAAGACCACGCACTTGTAGAAAATTCGAAAAGGGTCTTGTTATCATAGAGTTCATACACAATTAAATATCATATATTAATATTTTGCATCCCTTTTTTTCTTTTCTTCACGAGTTAGCTTTTAAAACGAACCAAACCAATCTCTTCTGATTAGTTCAAGAAGAATTTAATAACTTTGCAAACTGCCAAATTGCAGGAAGTTTGTGGATTGTACATTATTGCCTTAAAACGGTGAAAAGGATAGCTCTCTGTTGCCCCTTAATTTTCTTAATTTTCCTAAACAGCAACATAGTGGAATTTGGCCTAAAATTGCTGTCTACAGTTATTTATAGGTAACTATTTTGTAAATTCAGCTTTTCAGTGATGTATGCCAGGCCTATAAGACTCGGACCGACAGTAGGATATAGTCACTGATGGCTTACACTATATTGTAATACATTGTTATTCTATCATCATATCCTCCCACTAACATTCCTATGATCATGTTGGTCTTCTCGTAACAATATTTTGCCTTGGGAAGCGAAGTGTTCTGTAGACTGTTATGTGCAAATCTGGCTCTCCTCGTCCCAGAGCGCCATGTCCCTTACTGGCACAAGAGTCAATAGCAGTGTAGGGTCCGTTATCTGAGCTAAGCAGTTCTTAAGTTTTCGTTTACTTCCAGAAGCCCAGGTTACGCACCAGGACGTTGTCTAAACCACGTCCGTCCACCTCTTCAGTCACGCAGCACGACAGAGGCAACAATCCTGATAGGGGTCAGTAAAATTATGCAGCGTATTGGAGTTCCTCGTCTTGATGGAACGGAAGATGAAATGATATCATATGAGAAGCAGTTACTAAATTACCAGCGGGAGGGATCCATCCTCGTGATGTAGTCCACTGGAAAAAAACACCGGCATTATCCGGAGAGCCACTTGTTGAGATAACTAAACTGCGCATGGTTTATAGGCACGTCGAGGCCATACATGAACGTGATTTATTTGATTACATCCTCAGGCCTCATTTTTTGCCATGTGTGATGGAAACGCAGGAGTTTTACGGAACCGACATAGTAGGCGCTGTCTACTTCCATAGCAAAAGTATTCCGCAACCGTATCTCCTTGATTCAGGATCCGCGATGAAAGACTGACTCTGTACATGATATGGGCTTGCGGCAGCCACGAAAATTGTCATCATTTTGGCAGTAGTTTATGTGCCTATTGTTAATGCTGTTTACCATCCTTATTGAACAGAGAAGGTGGCTGGTATGTGCAACTTCTTCATTCTCACAATGTACATGACACTTGGATTGGTTCAGAATAAAATGTTAAACTTAACTTGCCATATCTGAACTAACTCATAAAAGCATGTCACGACTAATAAGGATATAAAAGAACACTTATATTCAACGGAATGATTCAAAAAAATTTGAAAAAAATCAATAGTTGATCATTTTTTGAATCTTTTCGTTTACATCGAATATTAGTTTTGTTGTTTACTGTCAATCATATCTTAAATAACTAATTAACGTTACACAAGTTTTTTTAAACATGCAAAACGTACCTAGTTGTGATTGCATGCCGGTATTTATAAGCTTAACAGTACACAGTAATAGGCTAGTGTTAATTAAGTTTAAACTAAATACTTTAATTCGTGTTTACTGATATATCACGTAAAAATAAATGTTTAAATTGCACCATGTTCATTGTTCGGACTATTTTTGCGACCGTTAGAAATTATATTACCAATACTACGACTGATGCTTCTTCTACTACTACTACTACTACTACTACTACTACTACTACTACTACTACTACTACTACTACTACTACTACTACTACTACTACTACTACTACTACTACTACTACTACTACTACTACCACTACTACTACTACTACTTCTACTACTACTACTACTACTACTACTACTACTACTACTACTACTACTACTACTTCGGTGGATATTAATAATGTCCATCGTAACAATACCAATTTTACCGTTATTAGCGTAACCAACCTTGAACACCTGCACTACCACTTGTGCTGCGACTACCATTACTAACAGTAGTAAAAAAATTCTTAGTTCTAACAGTACCCTTAATAGTAACACCAGTCTCAATCATATCTTTTTAAACTTTTCTCAATCCCACAGAATGGTAACTGAAAGGAAATTTGGCATGTTTAACCCAAAAGCTTTTATGGACATTTCATGTGAACTGTATTCGTTTTGGCCGAATAATGGATGCCATTCATAACCTGTGGAGAGTAATCATAAATAAATAAACGCGCCTATCACTACGTCTATACGACTTAAGGTTTAAGTACTATTACGAATGCAGGAACTGTTAATTTTTGTTGACAAACGCTCACCGATCACTCGTCTCGTTCTGCCTTGGGGCTCACTCTCGAGCCCAGCCAGCAGCCGCACGGCGGTTACTATTACAGGCTGACGAACTTGGCCAAAGAAGAAAATGGCGAATTAAATTGCTATTTCATCAGTCAGTCATACGCATTAGCGATCGGTGAGCGTTCGTCAACAAATATCAATATTCCCTATTTAAACCGGCAAGACAACGAACCCGTGGCTCAATGGATAGAGCGTTGGACTTCTGATCAACGGCTCGCGGGGTCAAGCTTTGGATGGTTTACCACCTGGGGATGGGTAGAACTGGCTGGTGACAGCTAATGAGCCACTTATGGCCATTCCGGTCTCCCCGTCGCACTTAAATAACCAAAATTATTTTTAAAAAATCCTAAGCGACCTCTCTACGTGCTTCTTTTTGTAGTACTCCAGTTAATCCATTCAATCGAAAACATGCAAATGAAAGCAATGAAAACTCACAGAATCTGCCCTCTGTTTGGCTGGCGTTGCCATGCCCAGCGTTTCTGGTGGTCGGTTTAATGGTTTATCCATCCTCTGTTTTGAAGTTGAACTCGACGATTGATGTTGAACCGGCCAGTGGAGCGTGTTTTTACCGAGTGCAGTAATACAGCACGGGTAACACCTGCATGGGCACCCCAGTCTCAAATGGTATCGTGTCGGGTGGTGGGCCCCCTATGGGAGGCGGGGCAGGGCCTTCAAAGGGGTGATAGTTACATACGCACCAGCGCTTGTCCACCGGTCGGGGCAACTAATGTTTTTATTGGCTTACGTGCCGAATGCTGTCTGACCCATTGCTCGCGGAACGACACCCAGGCTGCAATCCGATTGGTGAAAAGCAGCCGCAGCCGAAAAGCTGCCGGGCGGGCAGTGAGGCTCAATTCAGGCAATCTCATAGTCACGAAACCGCAAATGATCTCTAGTCTTCTGGGTTATTTGCAAAGTAGCCAACATTAAAACATAAAATATATTATCTTGGTTAGAAATAGTAATTTGGATACGAAAAACGGAACTGCCGTAAACGCGAAACTCGTGTCAAATGAGTAAACTCGATTTAAGAATTAATATCACCTATTTTTGCAAATACTTGAGTAAATAAAACAAGTTAAACACGTTTACAAATCATCTACTACACACAGGTGAGATAACTACCCTGCGATACTTCGATTTTATTTTCCCGTTTGAGATGCATTTGTTGAAATCAAAGAATATTTTGTCTAGCAACACTAAAAATAAAATATTATCTAAAGCACTCACACATTTATAAAGTTTGCTGGCATTCTCTTCGTGCAGATGGCTGTTTGGATCATATATGTGACTCAACCAATCATTAAACCTCATCGCGTATAAAAATGAGCGTCTTCAAGGAAGGTCTGTAATAAATATGCTCTTGAGTAATGCTCACCTTGATGAACTCAGCTTTTATAGAAACCGCCAAAAAACCGTCAACCGATACATCTCAAGCCGCTCTCATTCATGTACTTTAACCCTTCTCGCTGCATTAAGCGAATGTTTGGGCTCATAACAGTGACAACAAAAGAGAAATTTAAGCAAAACTCAAGGTATCAAATGCCTTAGTGAAAGCTGGCATTTTACCACATCTATCATAAGCTGCCTTGGCCAAGGTTTGCTATTGAAACTTAGCTTGTGCTTACGGAATGAAGAAGGATAAATGCCTCTCTTCAAACGAGTCATTGTCGAACCAATTGCAGTTAGCATCTTGTCTGGCTGAGTAACCAGCTCGCGTATGTATAGGTCATATAAAACTCAGGAAAATGCCCTTCCCACCACTCAGTTATAACTCCTCAGTCATTCTTACCACTGGAAGAAATAAGGTAGAAAAGACATTGAGACCTAAACTTCGCAAGTAGCCTGCACACTAATTCACGAAAGATTGCAGTTTCCAGTGATCCCATCATCAAGCAGTGTAGGCTACATACATGTGCGCATACTGGAGACTTTTACAATCTCAAAATTTTATATATCGACCGAAATGTGCCTTGTAATCTTTCCTTGCTCACTATACACTACATTAAAACTTAAATTCAGCTGATTGTATGTCCCCGAATGTTGCGACGACCGAGGTTTCTGGAATTGACTCATTACATTTAGGTTGATTTTGAGGCAAGAAATTAGATACCAATGCCTTATGGCTCTAGGCATGCAATCGGAAATTTTTAATCAGATAATCGGAATATCAGTACAGAACCAGTTGCCTGTATATTTAGCTGGCAACGGGGTTCAAGTTAAGTATGTGAGTGAGAAGATAAATAAATAAGATTTCATATTTTCATACAAGTGAGGGGTGGGCATAGAAGGGAGTTAATAAAAGACGGTGAGTTAGGAACTGTGACAGGAAACAACTATCCATGATACTGACAGCACAGGTAATAGCTAAAAGCCCAGACATATGCTTCACCGATATTCATCTGCTGCATGCACAACTGTGAGGGGTTAATCAGTAGTTAGGTGTAACCATCTTGTCCTGGTCTTTAAGCATATAATGAAGTCGGACTTTACAGGTCTTTGGAAGGTCTAGATGCCTCTTGCTAGAGTTTGGATTTGAATACCATGCCTCAAGCTTACGTCGTTCGGCTTTGAGGTGCCTTGGCCTATGATGGTCGCTCCTTGAATGTCAAAAGTGTGGTCAGTCTCTCTAAGATGAACTGCAAAACTGTGAGTTTGGATCTAGCCCCCGAGCCGCCATTTTGTTGTCATGGAGGCATTTCTGCAATTTTCGTCCAGTTTCCCCAACGTAGTTACAGTCCCATCATTACAACAAATGTGGTAGACAGCTGCAGAGGAGTGCCTTTAATTTATTTATAAATTTATCAACCAAAGGTGAAGTATGTTTTGAGACAATGACGTAGAACTTCGAGCACATATTCGTACTTCAGGGGGTTTTCCCTCTCCTTGTAGCGTTCTGCTGGAAATTGTCTCACAACATGAATTGCTAGTTGTTGTGGAATGGATGTTAAGAGTGAAACGAAATCAAAGGGTACCATGGTTACACCGGAACTGAGGCATATAAGCGAAGACGGCCCCGCGACAAACACACCGGAAGAGGAGGCAGGCTTATAAGCACCCTTGACCGATGTGAAGTTTCCCAACACCAGCAGCCGTCAAGCTGTACAAACATCCACGCAGAGGCTGAGGTAACGAACGAGATCATTCCAGGGCCGACAAGTTAAGCATGTCATTCACAACACTGATCGATTTTGGCAGTAGACGCGTTGACACTGGAAAGCCGGCCAAGCTCTCCGAAACGTCAGCGAGTATAGAAACCAGTTACGGTGAGCATTTTACATTTATTTGAAATCGAGAAATGTAGAAGGAGCACTTCTCCCCCTCCCCATCATGACATATAATTCCTGAAATGACAGTTCAGCCCTCGATTACGACTATGGCTATCGTATGGCCCACAGCAGAGTGGGCTCAGGGACGGCGAAGTGAACGATAATTACTTGGTAGTGAAAGTGGAATTGAGCTGCATCTACCGCACCGTCTATTCCCTCCCACATGAACTCGGTTTCATGACAGAGTCCAGAAGGCCGGAGGCCAGCCAATGGCGCTGGTAGCTGGCGCGTCGGGAACTGGCACATTGGCGTGCCAATAGACCCACAACTAACGCCAAGTTGGCCTAGCTTTCACCCAGAAGAAAGAGGGTCGGCGCGGATTTCACTGATTGAGAGTGCCGTAGGGGTCACATCAAAAAAGGAGTCACTACAGCTTGATTCTCCTTCCTAAGATGAGAACCGATTTATCACGTAACGACTTTTAGTGCATCGTGGTCATTTATATGTGCTCCACTTTGTTATAGGGAGGAATATACGCTGAGACAGTCGACCACACTCTCACCATCTCCCAGGCATCAGTGCAGTCTCCAAGATGGTCAGTCAGCGGATGTGGAGATTAAATAAATTGGACCTCGAATCAATAGACAGCGTATTCGATCCATGATGGGTTGCAAACCTCGGGGTTGGTTATGGCGGGCTACTGGCGGCTAATAAGCCCGAAATAGCCATTCCAGTCTCTCTTATCTTTGCCATAATGTTATTCTGCACTTTGTGTTGCTGTTGGCAGCCATCCTTCGGCCACCCAACGTCATCCAACGTCAATACAGTCTCTGCATTCGAGCCAAGGCGATTTGCACTGTAACCTTACCCGAAAGACTACATTTCAACTTCTTCTTTTGTTTCGTCGCCTGCCTCCGTGCGCTGCAATAAAACCCTCGTCGGAAGTCCTTTTTCCATAAAAAGGGCCTGCCACAGGAAGAAACTTCAAGGCTCGTAGGTTTGGCTGCCCTATTTTTCTCGTGATCACACATGAGGAGTCTTGGTCGTCGAGGCGACAGAGTCACAGGCATTGTTGGGGGAGGTACACAGCCACCGTAGGAGATCTGTTTTCATATTCAAGACAGACGGAGCGGTGTTTCGCACAAACGGGGGAGGTCCAAGTGTACGTTTTGCATGCGCCCACGCCCCCCCCCATGCACACCCCTAAATCCACACCGACGTAGCGGAGAAAAGGTGGAACTGTGTCCGTTGAACTGAAACAATAGCCCCACCATTGCACCCTCAGACCCCGGATTCACACTGCAACTTAGGTGTTAATGCCTGCCATGCGGTGGTGGTCGCAAAATGGCTTGGTGCGATAGACCCCTTTCATCAGTGCGCACGGAATTTTGTCCGCTTAAAGCTGCTAAACTGAAAACGTGATGGTGGGGTGGGTTGGGGTTGCGGGGAGGGGGGAAGGGAGGACGAGCATTGGGCATACATACAATATTCCAAGGAAGACTGCTTGCAAGATCCCCTGCTAAGGCGAAGACTTTTACACCCGACGTGAATTTAGTGTGCAGCAGGCGGCTTCGTCCAAGGGATGCAGCGAAGCTTGGCTCCCAAGGCGTTATAGTGGCTCATTATCTGCAAATTTTGCTACTAGTTCCATCCTGATAAAGTCCTAATTACTACAAGTTCGAAAAGTTCCATAGCAGATCACCCTCTATTTGACCTTCGCCCAGATGGAGAAATTACTTTACTGTCAAAAATGACCGGAACTTCCGCATCACAGGAGTGGTCATATCGGCAAGCAGAAGGTGGCAACCACTCAAACCTTATGCGGTGCGTATAGAAAGATTATCCTTTCAGGCTTCCTAAACCTGTACGATGACCATGGGATTTTAATGTATGTTGTAAGTGAATTATAGTAAGGATATGTTTAACCTTCACCGAAAGCTTTCTGTCCGATTAGCTATTCGGCGTCCTAATAATCACAACCGATATGGTAGAGTCCCAGCACATGGGTATCCTCGGTTCCCTTTTTCCCAAGGCCTCAGTTGGTGTCGCATAGACTGCAATACAGGTGGTGCACCATTTTGACGACGCCACCCTCGAAGTTACACTTGCAAACATGTTCATTTCCTCGTTCTGGGAATAAATATAAACATCATGACGTCCTTCCTTTGCACCTCTTTTATCTATATCTGATGGTTGCATTGCTGGGTCGATGCTGTACCCTAATGTGCTCACTAAGTGCATACGAACTGCTAAAGCCACTTAATTTTTAATTATTCATCTAAACTATCGCTTACCCCGTTTTATCTGCTGTGAAAAATCTGCAGTTGAATTAGTGGCCACTTCGAATTTGGTACAGTAAGCCCTACTCCAGGTCCATATTTAGCTCACGAGGAGTCATAAGAAACAAGTTTCAAGAGCACAGACAGCACAGGTAGCCGACACACGCACGGGGACGAATAGGTGAATGTTCCTTTGCTGTTGACGGGTTTTACCGCCATAGAGTAACCGACTTAGTACACACTATTGCTCCAAATTTCTCAAACTCCACCCTCTCCATCATTGGTTCGATCCCACATTTCGAAAAGACACGCTAAATTACCCATTTTAACGCCTATTCTCTTCAAATAGGCAGATAAATTCAATTTTTATTGATAAAAATGGTATAAGTGAACTAAATTTGATAAACAAATACCCTTTCAGAAGTCAGAGCGTGCAAAGCATTCTCTCGGCCCTTCGCTCGGTCTTTTTCCACTTAAATCATACCTATGAGGCACCAAGTAGGAAAAAAAACTACCGAATTTAGGATGCTACTCCATACATGATACTTTGTAGGTTTAGGGTTGAGGAGCAACCCAAACTCCGGCGTTAGTCCAGACAAGGAAAGAGCGTTACCTTCGTTTCAGTTATCGTATAGATTTTGTCCTATCCCCAGGGAATAATGTAGCAAGAGCTAAAATCTGACCACTGTTTCCAAGCCACGGATTAAGAAAATAAATAAAAAAATTACGAATGGATATATTTTCTGCGATAAAATTGTATGCATAGTCCTAAAAGTCGAGCAGGTCAGTGGAGTAAATGGGGAAAAGAGGCAGTTTAAATTCTCCCAATTGAGCAACTTTCCGTACTTTTTAATGATAAACCAAACGAACCTTTTCCGTATGCATTAGTCTCCCGCTTACTTTCTGCCTGATAGACTTAAAAACGACTAAAAACTTGAAACTCGTAAAACTGCGCCCGCACATAGCAGCAATGTTGATTACAGTGGTCTCCTTAGGCGATGGATGACAGTTAGAGACGCCAGTTGACAGCTCCTGCGTAATAATTGCATACATGAAAATTTTTGGGCCTGGGAGCCCTTCACTTTCCGCAGACTGACTTACGAGATGTTCCGGTTACTTGTCTATTTTTCCTAATAGTGTTGAAATGCAACTAGTTTATGTGGTCAAACCCCTCAAAATATTCGCCGAGCTGTTGTAGGCTCAGACCGTTGTCCAGTCTGAATAGCACATATTGCTAAAGGTGTGAGCGGGATACACACGACCTCTGAAGAAGGCGGACGATATGTGCGGGATTATCAGCTGAAGCGGCAAAATAGGTGCGACGAAAACCCTACTGTTACTAACGCCCGCAGTAAAAAACCGCTGTAAGGGATAGCAACTCAGCATTTCGACTACACCCCCTTTCTACGTCCGGGGCGTGATGGGCATAGTGCTCATCAGAGGGCCCCAGGCGTGTTGATTTTCCTTCTGATGATATCAGTCAGCTGGTGTCACGATAAAAATTATCATTATTTTTTTAGCCAAGGACCATAAATGTCGGGGACGGGGGTTAAACGTTAACGAAGAGTGGTCTGTTACCATGTCCCTACGATGAATAATAAAGGTATTGCAAGTATCCCCATCACTACCACCACCCTCATCAGCATCAGCGGCCGCAGCTGACCTACCAAGACGAACAATAGCATGGGTGATTGCCGTCGACATCATACTTTAAACCACAACAGCAGATAAATGATGATTGGACGTACGAATGTTCAGATTAAAACTTCATGAGATGTACTTGCCACCGACGCTGTTTCATTTCTTCAAAGAAGAAGGAGAGGAATGTTCGTACAGCAGGTTATGGGCAACATACCTGTCCATGCCTTGCCCAGAAAAATTGCCTTTCATCCGGCTGTCCAACTCAGAACGGAACCGAGGCTCCAAACTCTTCCAAGTTGGCATCCTATATGTGCACAGTGATGATGGAGCTTCGTGGTAGCAAATTCAGTCAGGTTGCTTCATCAAAGGCTGTTGCTAGCGCTTCTCACCTAGTGCATAAGCTATAGCGAAGGAATTCCTGATCTCAAAGCCCTAAGCGGACTAAACATCGCAATTACGCCGCTCCGCAGGTAAAGCCGGAAAACGCTTATCCTACTGAACCGACGCACCACATTGGGCCAGTTTAACTGTGTTATAGCGGCAAGACTGAGTCCCAGAACTTAAAAAATATTGAAAGAAGTGTTTAAAATTTATCGAATGACAGTTTTGAAACACGTCTGCACTCCATCAAACTTCAGACGCTAGTCACGTAGCAAACTACGTGGAAATAGAACGTCAAGGCCGCCCGAGAAAAATTACTCGTTCACTTGGTATACCAACTTCCGAATTCGAACTACAGACCTTGTGAAAGGATCGATGTTGTCGTCTTCCTCAATAGTGATACAAAAGTACTTAGTGCATTTTGAGCCAGAATTTTTATGTACAGGTGCTTATTAATACTCTCTACAAGCAGTATATAATTATTAAATTTCTATAAACCGAATAGATTTTTAACTGCATATCGTGGAACAGCTGAGTTCGTGGAATCAGCACATGTTCACCATGAAGCAAGTCAAATCGCCAATTTTGATTCCTCTTACCAACTGCTCTATCATAATAACCTCCGTCACGTTTTGGGATTTAAATGCAACAAATGACATAATACGCTTGCATTTTGCGAACACTTGATGTATAGAAGCTCATATCATAGATCACATAAACAGGGCGGTTTAAGGTGTAGAAAATGCCCCAGACCTTTCTTCTATGTCTAAAAGCATTTTTCGAAAAATTATCTCTCTGGATAAACATAACCGAAACATTTTATTTTTCGACCAAGATCGTTAATCGTTGTTGTGCGATCTCTTCGACAAGATTCAACAGCAATGATCTAAGTAAAATAGGTTCGACCCACTCTCAACATTGTCGTGCTCAAAAGTTGCGAGCCAAGCGCACACGTTTTGCGCTTTTATTGATTCGTTTTCAGGCACTAGCTGGGAGTTATATCAGTATTTTAAAAGAGCTTCTCTGGTTGACCGGGAGCAGAATCAACGAGTTTTCTGAGGAAGCTAACACTCCTGCATATGAAAGATCTTCCTCCAAGATAATTTACCTTCGGCTCGACATGAAAGGGGAATTCGACAACTTCAGGACAACTTCGTTCTCTCGCGGTTGTGGGGTTTGAGCTGGCACCACACACCTTGCTCCTCAGCTTAATTTTACTGAGTCGCTTAAGAACGCAGTAAAGATTATTTTGCTAATAAACTATTATTTTTAACCTTGCAATGAATAGGTTAAGGAGTAGACTACGAAAGAAAGTTTGAAGGTCAAACCATTGGCTACCAGTGGAATTCCTGTGAAATGCACCTACAAGGATATTAGCTAAATATGTATACAGTTTTTTTTCTTGAGTTTAAACGATAAACAATACCAACAGCACAGTTAACAGCTGCCAGTATGGCTCATCGTTTAACCTCCAGATATGCTGCTGGATGCTTGTTGGCAGTTTACCAGTATTCGGCTGTGGCTGATGGACTTCGGCCCAAATATTCGTATCGAAAATCGGTCTGCGCTTATGAGCGTTAGTTCAAACTTACTTACACCAAGTTACCGATTAAGTTGAGGCTGGGCGGGTAACTTGACCCAAATGTGATTAAACTCATGGCTCCGGGTGGGGCTCGTAGCTCAGTTGGCTAGAGCGTTGGATGTACTAAAGCCTTCCCCTTGCTGGTGTGGGTTCGAATCCCACCGAGGCCGATGAGTTTTTCAAAAGTGGGTAAAGGAAATAAAAAACCCAAAATATTTTATTTATATTTAAGGCCTTGCTTGTAATTTAATCCGTGACTAACTGTTTAGCTTGGTCAGCCAGCGCTCCAGCTCCCTGCTTTGGTCCTGACTCTGTCTTGACAACGATCCCAGGTGGGTTAGGAAGGAACGTGTGCAGCAGGCGAAGAGCACATCTGCTGTCATTTTAAGCGAACTTACGCCCGAGTCACCCTCTCTGCGTCCATCAGACTGTGGGGCACACAGTAGACATAGGCGTTCGCAACACTCGAACTACCCCCTGATTTGCGGGTCCGCCATACTCCTGACTCGCTTGGGTGCGGATCAGTCCTTGTGACGGCGACAAGTGTTTTGACTTTTATTTTTTTCATTTTTCCGGAATTCGCCTTGAGAATCCTACGTTGGCTTATCTGGCGGGCTGGCTTTATCCAGCCTTTATCGGGAGTATAGACTTCTTTTAGTCGGTTAGTAGGTTCAAAGTAGCACGCACCGTTAGGCCCATCAATGGTAGCTGAGCGCTGCGCGCAGAAATCCTTTCGAACTCACAATATGTAAGTAAGTGTCCCGGAGGCCGCCATTCCTCTGATGCTGATCGGCAAACGGACCGCAAGTTTGTTTCTTCTCCCCTTCCCTCCTACACCCTGACAACCGTACGATTTGTTCTACTTACCCGCATATTTGACTTAGTTACACAGTGATATAATTTATCAAAAGCTAACGTATGTTGGCCAAACAGTCTTGTGAATTTTTAAATGGGAATTTTCGGTACTTTGAAGTAACAATTTTCGGTAGTGAACCCGTTTGATTTGAGGCTAATAGTTAGCCCACCCGACTGCTCGTCAAGTACACTGCCTCAATTGGCTAAACGCCAGTTAATAAGGGATGGCCCCAGCCCAAAAATCGTTTACTGAGGACATGCTTACTCCATGCGGCAAAAGCAGAGAATTCACTGGAATTCTTCCCATGTGGCAAATAGTTGCCAAGTCAATGGTCTCAGTAGTCCTTTCGATTACTTAATTACTCAAGTTTGCTCAATTAGGACGTAGGCCTACATACACCTATGCTGAGTGAAATGAGGTAGGGGGGGCTAATAAATCTGCAGGTGGGCTGAGGGCAATTATGTCAACATGGTACTGGGTCGGTGGTTGCTAGGACAAGTAGCTGCGGGAACGGGGGAGGACGGGCGACACGCTTCGTAAATCGTATTTGCTAATACCCGCAGTTCAATTATGTAAGTTTGCTGCTGGGACAATGGGACATTTTGCGATGCAGAAACAGAAACCGCCTGTTCAGACATCATTAGGTCTGCGCATGCAGGCACACGTCCCCCGCCCGGAATGCTGGCTCCCAGATACTGAGGGTTCAAGTTACTGGACTGTGCCTATGTTGATATTTAGACCTAAAACGACCATGTGGACTACATGTGTCCCCCGCCCACCTCGGTGTACTCATATAGCAACCAAAGTTCAGATTGTGGCTTCCAACCGCAAGGACTAATTGTTTGAGTTATCGTTCCCATATTTATTCCACTGGTAGCCCAATGATTTTTTTCCATCAAATAGGTTATACGAGCAAAAGCAATCAATTCGTGATAGATTTACCTTCGAAACTAATCGCCATCCCTTTTACTGCAACTGCCTCGCCAAAGCGCAGATTGAGCTATGGTACTGATATAAAGCATATACACTGGAATAGGCACTTCTGGCTTATTAGCCTTAATATTCCGGCGATGCACCAATTTTCAAGATTTGCCCCCGGGTCAATTTAATCGTAACCATCTTAAATCCAACGCTGTTACACCTTGTACTGCCCTCATATTCAGAGCGCACGGTGTCGAGGGATATGGCCGAATCTGTGATCGGCAGTACCGAAAAATAAACATTTCACTTTCAATAACATCGGACAATTATAAACTTTGGATCGCGCACACCCGTTCGATTGGTTGTTCGGATAGTTTCGATCTTATCTCCGCAAATAAGGCCGGTAAACGGCCATTTCGGTGAGAATGCTAAACCAGTCTGGAGACCTGAGCGCTTTGCCAGAAATTCATGGTAAAAACAGTGTCATCATAAGCGAAGCGCATATGTAAAAGTAACTTAACAAGGTAGCATAAACTATCCACTTTATTTACGAAATTGGGAAATATTATTGGTAAAGACTACATAAACTGAAATACTCATTACTAATATGTTACTCGCTGTCAATCAGTGATGCACCAATATCAGATGCTGGTGCTTTTGCGTATCAAACGCCTGTCTCATAGCTGATTGAGCCCTCGGGCTCGCTCTTAGTCGTTTTTAATGGCTAATAAGCATGTGAGTGGCCTGAACAGCTTCGCTGCGATTACGGGATGAAAATTGACATGTTCAAGCACGCCGGGATATACATACGTGCAAATGTGCATTTAAAAATAATGAATTTTTTTACGGACTACTTGGAACGAAAAAGAATCCGCGCAATTACTTAATAAAAAACCCACGTCTATTCAAAAAGTCATACTGCATTATATTATGTTCAAAGTATTATCCATTGGAATCTATAACTGTTTCCCAGTTTTTAGGCAACAAATAGATTCTGCGTTAAAGGAAATATCAATCTTTTAGAGCAATTCATTAATCAAATCAATTTTTGACTTGGTCATAGAACATGACGCACTGTTTGGCAAGGCCTTGTTGCATAGACAGAAACAAATGATAATCTTATGGAAAAATAACCGCTGAATACGGTGGGTTGTGTAAGACTTCCAGAGTAAGACCTTCAAAAGTTACCTTTACTCCTAGCGCACCAGGCGACCTAGTGTTTTCATGTCGCAAATCACCTTAACCTGTATTACTTATAGTATAATCACTTCAAATTGATTAATTGTTTGTTTTATCGTTCAGTAGTAACCTCTTTGGATGGTTTCAGCAATCATATTACACCATTCATTTTTACTCCCATGAGATTCAGAGTATGACTTTATTTTCATTAACTTTCTGCTGGTGTGCTGATGTTCATGGTTGATTATGCATCGTCCAAGATTTATCTGACGTTTTAGATTATTCTAACAGATCCAGTTTAGAGCCCAGTCACGAAGAACGAGTGTATGCAAGACAATTTTACACACGTGGTTTTATGCTGTTCTTTTTGTGTTTTCAATCGATTCCTAGAACACTTAAATGCCTTGTTTTTTACCATTCATAATGCGAGTAAAATTTTGTTGACAATGGATGTATCAGCGCTTAATATCAATGACATATAGTTAGGTGTTTGACATGGATCATGATCGATTAAAATTTATAAATCTTCCTGTTTGAAATTTAAGTTTTTTAAGTTTTATGTCAAAATAACCTGTTTCAAAGCATTCTCACCATCTTGTTAATGCTACTCAGAGAGAGAGAGAGAGGAGAGAGAGAGAGAGAGAGAGAGAGAGAGAGAGAGAGAGAGAGAGAGAGAGAGAGAGAGAGAGAGAGAGAGAGAGAGAGAGAGAGAGAGAGAGAGAGAGAGAGAGAGAGAGAGAGAGAGAGAGAGAGAGAGAGAGAGAGAGAGAGAGAGAGAGAGAGAGAGAGAGAGAGAGAGAGAGAGAGAGAGAGAGAGAGAGAGAGAGAGAGAGAGAGAGAGAGAGAGAGAGAGAGAGAGAGAGAGAGAGAGAGAGAGAGAGAGCGATGTAGAGAGCGATGAGATGAGAGACATCATCGAAGTTTCAAAAGATGGCTCACAACGGCTCCTTTTTCAACTTAAAAACAAAAAAAACTGCGTTTCTCGCAAAGTCTTCTTTTTGACACAAATTTCTTCATCTTTCCTGCAAAAAATTATAATAACGCTAAAGCTTTAAATTTGTCATAAACTAGATATAACAACTCTGCCCAATTACTTTAAAATGTGATACCGTTTTTATTTATCTGATAGCCGTAGCGGTTAAACTTTTTTAAAAAAACATCCGCATTAACTACCTTACCGAATACTTCCCTCAATTTTTGGGCATAAACAAAACGAGTACTTATACTATAACGCATTTTTTGCACGTTAGTATAGTCGCACAAGCAGTCCCGTCCAAAAAGAATGAAAGTTTGGTTGTAAATCTGACAAGCGGGATGAAACTCAGAGTGTAGTGATGCCTTGTGTAGCTGTCTAAACAGGAGGTGAGAATAGGAACCGCCCTGCCCGCTTAAAATAGGTGAGCCTACAGTAAGTTTTAGGAAAGATAAATATACCCGGTGTCTTAACGCTAACACTTACCCTAAAGTAAAATTAACCGTCTCCTTAATCTTAACGCTAACCCTACCCTAAAGTTAACATGATAATACCTTTACCCCTTATCCAAATTATGATCCTTACTCGGAATCTAACCTTAACCTCGAACTTAAACCTAACCTTAACCCTCACTACAATCCTAAACATAATTTCCTTGGAGTTTAGCGCAAAGCTACATGTATCGTGCGTGGTTTTATTTTCCTGTGTCCTGCTTATGTGGCCATAAAGACATTTTTACTGATCACAGACAGCTGTATGGCTGACTGCCAGTCATTTTAGTAAATTGCTTCCGGAACCGAATTACTATTAATAATGGGTGTATTGTTCACCTGATCATCTTTACCAGTATAAAGTATCGGAAGAGTAGAAAATAAATTATTTACCTAGACTTTCCTTAGGGAATAACGTCATATTTAAATTTGACAATTAAAGGACCTGAGCATACATTTTTTTAAAAATGACTTTACTAATCGAGCGTAATTCGTGTTTCCGCCTTTTCTTAAGGCTTCCCAACCTAGTAATATGCATGTGCTCTGACATAAATCCACATTCAACTACATGTCCGCATAAATACTGAGGACATGCTTACTCCATGCGGCAAAAGCAGAGAATTCACTGGAATTCTTCCCATGTGGCAAATAGTTGCCAAGTCAATGGTCTCAGTAGTCCACATAGTTCACGTACTTTACGAGCAGTATAATAAACTCGAAAGTAATATAATATGCTAAATGTTATGCAAACATTTTATAATCCCAGAAAACAAGCAATGTCCAAGTAAATGGCCTTTTTTCCTTTCTAAAGCCCTTGGTTCCAGAAAGGATGCATGCAGCCTTTATACCTTCCGTTGATTTGGCAGGAAACGGATTTTCAAAAATGTAATATTTACAGCGAGATAATAGTCCAGCTTTAAAATTTCTAAGTCAAGCTACTACTAATTAATTGTGCCTGGTAGTCATCTGGTCGATTCTAGATTGATTGCTTAGGAAATCCTGTTTGGGCAGTCAGCTTACTGTCTCAGAATTAGTGGATTCTATACGTCGCAGTAGGCTGAGCGGGTAAATTGACCCAAGTATGATAAAAAAAACTCACGGCTCCCGGTTGGGGCCTCGTAGCTCAGTTGGCTAGAACTTTGGCTGCACTAAAGCCTTCCCCTTGCTGTCATGGGTTCGAATCCCACCGAGGCCACCAAGTTTTTCACAAGTGGGTCAAAAATAAATTTGAAACGTCAGTACGGAAAATTATCTAGCTTTCGCCTGAAGTCACAAGCACACTCGTCAGCGACGTGAAGCCCATACCAGTATACGTAAACCAATTATTTGTAGTTGTCGGCCACTGCACCCATCGGCAATCGAGATAGTTTCTTGCCATGGATTTACGGTGTACGGGACAAATTAGAATGAAGAAGGAGACATGATCACTGGAACAAGAGCTTTATTATCCTGACCTTTCGGATTCTCTCTCTGTAGATACAGTCACACAAATGTTAACTTGAAAGTGTGCTTTGCTATAACTAAATCCCCGTGCCCTTCACGACTGTACTTGCCTTGCGTAGCAGTGATGGATCCCATCGCTTAAATGTGAATCTTTAATTACGAGGCAAAATATCAAACTCTTTTAACATCCTTGTCCTTTCTACCACAATATGATTTTCGCCGTGAGCAAACATTCGTAGTTGTTTTTTTGACCTACAATGCAATTATAGCCATTTAAATTCCTCCTCTGTTTCGTCAAGTTCTAAGAAATTCCCGTTTCTGAAGTGTGCGGCAGCTTCATTCTTTAAGGTTGCGTTGATATCCGCCCGGTCCAGACATGCAGACATTGCTAATCAGAAAAAAATACCAACTAACCTGCTGCCGTATTACGTGTAGAAGGGCAGGAATTCGTGATCGTTCTCCAGTGGGCAGAATTCGTCAACAAAGAGTGTGGCTGTAGTCAAAAGCCTACCGCCCCAACAACAGTGTCGCGTGAATTGCACGCTGATCAGCCATATGTGTTCATTATCTCAGTGACGGATCGCGTGCTATGTCATCGCCTGCCGGATTAGTGTTATTTTTTACATCCCATCAACGCTGATATCGCCAGTCCGGCCTGGCTTATGTCAGTGTCCATTACCATCAGAGGCGGCCGCGGATGGAGCACAAAGGAGTCGATCCTATCGACGTAAAATCAACAGAACGGGGATTCCATTGATGCTAGTGGGGTAGGGGCGATTTGCAGTTCACACCTTTTTTCGCAAACGGACCACCAACCCAGCCTCTCTACCACCCCCACCTCCCTCTCCCTATCGGCATCTTATGCGCGGAGAAGGCAGGATAATATGCCCAAAAGGTTGGCATGTTTTACCGTCATCACAAGGTGTATCATCAAAGGACGGGGGACGGAGAGGGGGGGGGGGTGACGAAGGCAGGATGTGAGGATTGAAGGAAAAGTAAATAGGAGCCCAAATGGTGTGGCATTGCGCCGAGATAAAGAAAATCACCCTTGTCAAACTTTTGCGGTGTGCTCATGGCGAGTATGGACCACAGCCTCTGACGTTAGTGAAGAAAATTAAGCCCACTCTGGGATATCAGAAAACCCGTGGGACATAACGAGCAGCGTAGTTTCTTTCTCCTCCGCGTTCGAGCCTCATCCTGCTGACGTTCTTTGGCTGACTCTATAAAAGAATGCAAAAAATACAAAAAAATCGGGGGCTCAATTCGGACCAGAATGAATCATCATTGTACACGTCACAAACCTCCCCATAACCACAGTTCGCCTATTGAGAGAGTGGGGGGGGCGAGCGCTTTATTCTGTGATGATCAAGTCTGAAATGTAAATTAAGCAAACAAGTAACTGCACGAAGCGATACAAGCAAGTTCCGCCCGATAAGTAAAATAATCTAACGAGGATCGAACGATTTCGTTGACATGCGATCATAATACAACGGGAGAGTGTCACTCGGAAAAGTCGATCAGCAACGTATCTAACTGATGTTACATTTAATCGAATTATGCTATTAACTGACAAATATTAATAAAACTTTCTTTGACCTAACTTAGAAGGCATTGTCAAGGAAATGTCAAGTATTCACGAAAATGAATGCCGACACTCTGAAAGGCAAGACTTAGTCCTATCCATTAAACCATATCCAGCACGGAAATTCCTCTTTACGAAGGTTGAACAGATTGGCAGGACAAGGGAGGGAATTCAACCGCGGACGTATAGCTGGAGTAGGACGAAGGAGAAATGAAAGAAAGTTAGCATCTAAAATAATGCGTAAGCTTGCAAGCCTTGACAAAAGGGGTTCAATAGGAGTAGAAGGCGAAATAACGTTAAAATATCGGAACAGCAGGTCTTGTTGTGAGGAGTCGTGGAACACTGTGTAAGAAGATGAGTAAAGCCTGCAATGACACTTAGGCGGCTTCTGTTGATTGAACCAAGGATAATTGTGTTAGTCCGGCTACTAATGATCCATTCACTCCTTACGAAACTGGAGAGCGCCATGCTTTTCGGTGGGATGGGTGACTAAAATAATGAGCGGCAAAGAGGTGAAGGCACCTTAACGAACGTCACAGGTGGAGATACGATTGTCATCTTTGAGTATTTGAACTCGGAAAGGCAAGCAGTCTGCAAAACAGAACAATAACATTCAGATGCTTTCTTTTATATGGTTTTCGACTGATCATGATGGGTTTCTCTTGCTGAAGTTTTGGCGAATGTGCAGATGCCCTACTAAACCTGTCCATTAAGTAATTCTTTACTCATACCTAGAATTATAAATTAACATACATACTACGTAATTGTTATAAGTAGCAATTATTTGTCTGATTAGTGCGGATTACAGACACCAAGCGTAAAAACTAGTTGAGCACTGGAACAATTTATTTCCTTCTCTGAGCTTTTGAAATCGTGCAAGAATTCATCATGTAAGTTGACACATGCAACACAGGAAGCGGCAGTTAAAGGGGCGTAAGAACTTCAAAAAGCAGTGACGCAAACCTGAAGGTGACTGCGCAGGCCTATATAGGCCTAGATACATTGATTCGCTCAGTTCCCATCAAAAGCCCCGGATTTAATCAGTTCTCGATTTGTCTTGCTTCCAGCGTGGGGAAAGTTTAACTCAAAGCCCGTTTAGTGCGTTTGGACATATATTTGCGATAGTTCCACACCCCGTCGCACAGCCACCTTATGCTCGTTTAGTTTCGATATGAACAAGCGTTCAGCCTGACTTGTGCATTTGCAAGGATAGTGTAAGCACGGAATATCCCTGCCCACTTCTTGGAATTTAATTGATCATTGGTTTTCACGACCCTGCTGTACATGGTAACTTTAAGCTGGGGTATAATTCCAAAATCTAATCGCACACCAATTCGGTCAGTCAATTTTGAAACGTGCTATTTGTATGACAGAGCATGCTGTGCTGTTTTTGTTTAGGTCCTCCAGAGCGACAACATATGTATCGGGTTTTAAACGCCTTTGAATAGCTATTCCTCAACAGGTGGTTGCAGACAATCGCACAGTTTGTACTTTTTCCACCGGCCCACTGCAATGAGTCTGGATCCAATTGAAGAACGTTCTCACACGGCTTCATATGTATGTCATTGGCTAAGTACTGGGAAAACTGAGAAGTTCTGCGGTTTTCGTTGCCTCCTTTTACCACCTTTATTTCTTCATTATGATATCACATCACGTAAGATAAATAGCTGATCCTACTTCTCTTCCCTCGTGAATTTTTCTTAAGAGGATATGATACTGAGCAGGTTACGAAAATTCTGCCGTATTTTTTTGTCTTGACTATAAAAAATAAGTCCTTAACGCAATGGCTGGATGAAGGCAATCTTTTCTATCTTCAATGAGGCCAGTTCTGCCACTAAATCAGCAATTACGGTGCCCATTTTAGTTCTCTGATCCACTCATAGGTTTATCCAATGAAGCTGAAGCAAGCTTTTGGCAAAATTCGAACGGCTTCATCATGCGCTCCATTTAGAATGGACTGTGAGGCTCGCGATATGCCAATCAACACATAACGTCAAGGCAAGAGCCCCAACACAGGCATCCTGTTGAGCAAGGCAAAACTCTATCTTCGACGCCATGGGACCTAAAATCCATAACATGGCCAAGTTATTAAGTTTGGACCCGTTTCCGAATTTTCAGTCCTCAGTATGAAAGCGATTCCAGAATCTAGGCAACCTGTTTTCGTTTTGGCCATTCCAACTCCAATATTTTCTGAAGATGCTCAGCTTGAAATTGATTGCTATTCCCTACCTGCCATTGGTGGGTAGTGCCGTTTATGCACCGTCTGGAAACCTCATCCGTATATCGGCCTTAAAGATCTTCAACTGGATAGCCAGTTGGATACTGCGTCATTTCCCTACCTACCTGCCTGGTTGGGGGAGATGTGATCATCAGGTTCGTCATCAGCTGTGATATTGTCAGAGATTATAATTCCCGATCAAATAAATATTCTCCCGTTGCGGAATTGATGATACATAAGAGAGGACATTAGTTATGTCAACTGTGTTTTTCGAGTCGTTTGTTGCATCATGACTGTTAGCCGGCCAAGAGCTTCTTTACCAGGGGATAAAATATTAAATATCCCGTTCTGCTCCTAAGTGGCATTGAGCGTGTAATCATTGGTTAGCAGAATACTATGTATTTCGTCACTCGGATACATCACAATTAGGCAGAAATTTATGATTTTAACGTCTGCAAGTATTTCATATAAATACCAGATTAAAGTCAACTAAGAAAATATTCACCTCCTCCCATTCGTCCAGACAGATCCGGATGTACCCAGTCCGTTGGCTCATGACGCCAGTACCCCTATTGTCGTAGATCTCAGGTGTCTGAATTAATTGCTTTGCCTACACTGTCCTTTACTGTTACCAGTTAGTAAGGTCTGGTCCAAGTAGACAGAAGTTACATATAAAGCTTTATTCATCCTTTTAGTACTTGTCTTGAAAATGCTGTGAGCTACACCTAACGACTGGGCCGCACATCGTGGACTCCAATTTACATTGGTTGGGCTTTACTGTCGCAAAGGCTATAAGTGAAGCTTTTTCCAACAATGTCGAGCAGTGATATTAAATGATAGTTATTACGTATTAATTAGTTAAAGGTCAACCAGACGGCTTAACTGCCGCATTTGAAGACCTCTGTGGAGGTTATTGGGTGACGGGTAGGTCCCCTAAACGGACCGCGTGGTAGATGCACTGGGCCAACACGGTGGCCAAATAAGTGTGCGGCAGGCGTTATTATTAACTGGGTTGAGGTTCCATAACAAATGCCGTACATGGGTACGCATAGGTAGAGGCTCATGCCGCACCCCGTCGAAGATGCTTCATCTGCACCCGAACCCGCCTCCGGTCTTCTTGACTATGTCTTGACACCGGGCACCGACGGGTAAGGAAAGAGAGATTGCGGTAGACGCAGTGCAAGTCTACTGTCACTGAAAACTAATTTGCGCACAATTAACCGTCCCTGCACCACCATGCTGTGGAGCATACGGCAGACATCATCGGATTACGACGGTCAAACTGACGTGTGTGACGGGTTCATTGCCATTCGAAAGCTACTTATCTGCTCAGACCATCTACTTTAGGGTTGACATTGATCCACTTCAGCATTAAGCGTCACACTCGAATGTGGGTAAGAAAATACTTTATAAAAGTATCACGTAATCTGTACAGGATCTGTGATTTATCCCTTTATAAGTTTCGTTCATGAGGTGGGTCGCAGTGATGTCTCCATACGTTGTGCGTAGATTTTAAACAGTGCATCATTGAAGTTCCCCGCCTCCGTGGCGCAAACTGATGTTTCGCATCTCAATTTTTGCGGTTATATTTGTCCTCTGCATATTTTTGAACTCGACCTTGTTGTGGGAATTATTTCCGTTTTCAAATGTTCCTTTGTGTCGCTCATAGAAACAGAAAGAGCAATTAATCTTTAATTATTCGAGACATACAAACACCTATCTTAATGGGCAATCGTTTATGTGGTTTCAACGGCACAGGTTACACTTTCTAATGCACCAAAATTGTTTCATACCAAATTTTTCTATTTGGGATACATTTGCTATATTTTGTTAGCAGGGCTCCACCTTTCCAAATAATGCATTGATAAGATTCCTTGGTGCCGTCATTCCCTAAAAGCCTCTAGGTGGATGGAACATAAATTTAGTACTGAAAACGGACAAAGATCCCCGTTAGCCTGCTCAACAATACATAAAATGAGTGCTTAAATTTTAATGTAATTTGCAGAGCTGTCCCTTGTGTTCAGATGCCAGATTTTGGAATATCTGTGGAATCCTTCCCAAAACAAACAAGGTCCATTTATGAAGCCCAATGAAGACTCTCTTTCCAACGAAAATACCGATGGGAAGTAGGAAAAGCCCTTTTATTTTTACAAGCCTGATGTCACTTAATCAGTAGACGTAAGGTGGATTTTTTGAGCATTCCGATAAACTGCAAGAACCCCTTAATGGCAAGCTGCCACAAACAGATCACTAAAGTTAACACCTACGTGCAGTACGGGTTCTGATAGCCTTTTGTTTAAACATCCTAGGCGGATCTCCGAATGCTAAACAGTCATTTAGGCCACAATCGAGCCATCCTGCTCGTTCATACAATCTGTCCTTTCCGGGATGTTATATCCTTCGAACTTTCCGGAAAATTGCAAATGTTAGCGCACCTGGTGTGGAAACCCCCTGACGAAAAATGCCATTACGGAGTGATATTAACAAGAGCGACGCGATAGCTGTTAGGACGTTAAGCAGAGCATCAATTTGAAGGCATCTTCTGGCAAGTAATGAAATACCACACAAAAGAGCTTCACCATATGTTTGCATATGCAGTTCTAGGAAGCAGAGGATTTCAATAGGACACAAAGCAGACGACGCAATACTTCCGGTATAGTTAACTATAATGCCCCCGCGATTAGCTCTAACAGACGCCCTGCTATTTTTTGTTGACAGAAGGCAAAAGGCCTAACTTTACCTTGTAGGTCTACACGAGACCCAAGAAGCATACGTAGCGATAATATCGACTTCGATGGAGCTGCCCCAACCAAACGCAGCAAGTTAGAGTAAGGCATTCAGTACGTTAACAAGGTACTTTAATAATTCCCCCGATACTTAACGCAGGCCCCTGAAATTATAATACGAAAGCAGTGCGGAAAAATGAGGCTAGGACAGCGGATGCGCGCGGAACGTAGTTCAGCGATGTTGTTTATCAATCGGAGACTACTTTACGCAACCGAAATCGAATGACCAATTTACGATGTCAGATGCTACGCCAAATACGCGAGCAGCAGAGAGAGAGAGAGAGAGAGAGAGAGAGAGAGAGAGAGAGAGAGCTGAAAGTCCCTGTCCACCCAATGCAAAGGAGTCGGTAACCGTACCCCGCTGGGCACACCAATTATAGCGCAGACCGATAACCGCATGCTGACGAGAGATCGAATGACAAGTACAGAAACAGGTATATCAATCAACCTCTCAAAGCGCGAAAAATGTTTTCACTGCCAGGTTACGCAGCCCTATCTTCGGACGGGGACGTACGCGACCTGTGGAAGTGGATCCAACACAGGAGTCACGCATTTGTTAAAGCTAAGGTCGGACCCTTGAGTACGTCCGAAGGATGAGACAAATATAAGGCTGGTTCCGGCTATGAACGTCATATTTACCCTTTTTGAAAGGTTCTATGAGATTCTGGAGCGGTCAGCCTTCACCCGAAAACCGTTAAAGGACGGCTTAGGCAGCAAATTAGACAGAAAGAACGATTGGAAGTACCATGAATGCTTTAACAAGACAGGGAGACGATACAAGTGAGGTCCGGACGTGGTAATAGCCATAAAAACGGAAATCCAAAATTTGGGAGATAAGTCCGTTAGCTTATGAAAGCAAAAGATCCCTTTCCTTGTATTCGAAAAAGAGGGGAGTTGGCTCGACTTGAAAATGATAGTAAAAACAACCTGAGAGGGAGGAGGAGAGGGGAGGGATGGAAGAAGTGGGCAAAAACATTATTTTTTGGGATTATCATTTGGAGCGACGATCCTCTTTCGCTTTCATGAAGGCCACTTGCAGCAGAGCGCTGAGAGAGGTGAACTTTTCACGCGGTTTTCCCACTATCTCACCGGCCGCCTTCTCCGCACAGTCGATACGCTGCCAGTCCGCAAAGGTCACCGGTTTCACGCCTGCAGTAGAAAAAACTCGGCGTTTGCTCTCAGAGAGGACTTCAAAGGAGACCAGAGACAGATTTTATGCCTTGGACACACAGACTGAATGTGCCAGCATGATTCCTTGCAAATTAGAACAATTCTAACCAAAAGCGGCAAAATTTCAGACATCTTTTAATGTGCTCTCAAAAGGAAGGATATAACGTGAGTGATGAATAAATTAATGAGCGTAGGAGATTTGAGGTTAATTCACGTACCATGGCTTTGTAACGTAACAAAATAAAAGTTGAAATAATGGAATATTTAAAAAGTTTCTAAATAAGTTTTGGATCGGAAACGATTACTTAATCGAGGGAGGGGGACACTGCAGAACCAGAGGTTTGTGTACATTCCGTTATTTTTTTCTGGTATTAGTCTACAGTAGGGCAGATAGTAGGTATCGTACCTAATGAACCGTTAACAGAAATACTGAAACGGGCATTTGATTAGAAAGGATAACCTAGCTGGGGCTGTAACATGCAGGCTCACGTAGCATAATCTAAAGGTATTTAAGCCCCACGAAGATATCGGCTGTTGATAGGCATCTTGCCAACCGCCTTCAAATAACTGCCCTGGGTAAAAGGTGACTATTTGATTACTATCGTTTTTCCATTCATTTTCGACGACGATACAGGTTTAAACACTGCTTACAGAAACCGCGAACAAAAATATGTTCCTCATGCCCATTTTATAGAAAATTACCTCTTATTCAAAGCTTCCACTAGAAGCAAGGTAAATTATACTTTAAAAGAGGTTGTCAATCTACGGAAAATTTTGCATCCGACCTGTTGCTGCAGTTCTTATGAAGGAAAATCAAACTTTACTCAACGATATTAAAGAGATACCCTAGTGTTCAACAAATTTTACAATGTACGGGGAAAATGTTGGAGACTTCGAAATGACATTTCAAAATCTTAGAATGTATAACTCCTTTAAATTGAAATACACTTTTTTGAGGCTAAAGCATGAAGACGATGTAATATATTATTAAGTGAGTAAACAAGGAAATTGTGCGTGCTTTTTATAAATTGTGTTTGACTGCGTAAACAGCATGACATTTTTGATTGATCTTCGAGGCCCCCATACATTCAAACACCGTCTACAGAGTAGTTGAAAATAAATATCCATTCTCAGACATATTTGGTAGTAAATTACATATTCTGCATACACATATAGCTTCTAATATTGGAACACAGGTTTAATCCCTGAGCAATTAAAACTCCGAGCTGCCATTGTACTTGTGTTTAGAGTTTCCAAACTACAAATTGTCAACTTTTTATGTATCACTTTGTGCTGTTGAGCAGGTACTATACAAGGAACAACATTTTGTGATGGAGGTTTTATAAAACGTAGTAATAAACGGATATTCACAACTCTATTTGAATGGAGATTTCTAAACGAAATCCAGCCTTTAATCTTATAGAACATTAGAAGCAGACGTAAGTTGCTACAAGGGCCTAAGAAGTTATATTAAAGTTTTATATAAAATGTATCTGAACTTACAAGAACATTTAAAATCAAAAAATAATGCTACTTAAGTAGTCATTTTTCACGAATCAGGTTGATCCAAGCGAACAGAAAGAATCGCATTCAAAGACCGATTTCCTAGCTTGACTGAAATATATTGGGATTATGCTGACGATAGTGAAAGTTACCATTTCATCTTTCGCGCCGATGTAATCCCAGTGATTTTACCAGTCAAACCAAAACGTTTGATTCAATGTGGCCCGCTTAGCCGGCATTCGCTATGCAGGAAAAAGGTATGTGCCGGTGTGCTAGTTTAAGCAGCGTAAAAAGCATTTTACTAGTACCCAAACAGTGACTGCTGACACGAGGGTTCGCAGTGAGGCTTGAAAAAAGAACGCGGAAAATACAAGTAATTCGGCTCAGGCAACCGAGGAAGTAGCTGACAAAGAGCATCAAAATAAGGATATGCAGAGGATACTACTGAGATGAAGTAGCCTACCCCGTTGCCGGAGCAGCTCCTGAATGCGATCAAAGCCAGGTGCGACAGACGCTGAAGGCCACAGCCGTCGCTGCTGGTCCAGCTCGGCTAGATCCAGCAGCATGGCTTCCGCAGTGAGGCGGGCATCCGTGGAGGTTTCTACAAGGACACCAATGGGACCGCGCTTGGACCAGCCGGAGGCATAGAGGAGTGCCGGTGCGGGTTCTTTGGCCGTCAGAGCGGAGACGTCCACACGACCCAATTTGTCCAGACAGGCAACCACTCCACGTGCTTCGTCGAAGGGCAGGTCGTCATCGATGCGCAAGCTGCGGTAGCCAATACTGCGAATTACCAGACCACATTCCAGTCTCTCCAGAGGTGCCTGGGGATCCCGTACCGCGCGCTGGTTATTGCCCGCGGGGCCCTGCATGAAATTGGGTGCAGAGGAGTAATAAACTTCGGCGTAGAGGATATGCGAGGGACGCCAAGGCTAATAGGTGTTACAGAACAAAAATGGACTATAACTTCCAGAAGTATGGCATCCAATGCACATACCGTTTAAAAGTTCAACGGTGACCTTTACCAGAATGGCTACAACCTAGTTTTGTAAAAATTTCTGGGGCGCCGATTAATCCCAGGAGAACTAGGATTCTATAGCGCAGCAACTTCACACGTAATGGCTGCTCCGAACATGAGAAGCGCTCACTCGCATAGGACGGTTCACGCACCAGTGAAACTCTGAGAAGACTGATAGAATCGAACCGACTGTCTCTGATGGTGGGTTCGAGTGGGAACCCGAAATGCCAGGCCAAAAAACATTGTTCCAGCGATCGCATCTTCTCCTTCTAAGACGACTACCAACCACTTTCACATGGTGCATTCTTGAGAAAATCTGTAGATGGACAGGGTAAACAAGGATCGAAACATGAGGAACTCCCTGAAGGCCAGCCTAAAAAAGCTGCTTGAGCCTTTCGAATGGGTTATTAGGAACGAATGAGCCAACAGGGTTCGCTCACAGTCCCCCACTCTGTTGACCCTAACTGATACGATTTCGAGACAAATTACCACATTAAGCTGATGCAGTTCAGCAAACCCACGGGCTCATTGTAGAAGGGTCGAATCACTAACAAGAGGGGGTATAACGGGCTGAGGCGGCGGCTGTTTAAAGCCGACAAGTCAGACTCCTGACGAAAATCGGATGGTGAAAGCCAAAACATGCACACATAAAATACTTTTTTTTCGTTCCAAGAGCAGGGCAGTGAAGAATTGCGCGTGAATCAGATTATAATTAAGCAGGTTTGCGTGGCACCTACCTCGCTGTCTTCTGGCACCTATATCGGTTTCGAAGACAAGACGACCGGAAATATACGTGGGGGCAGTGCCCAAAAGGATCGCATCTGTGTCTACTCGTGCCACGTATGTGCTCCACTCTATGCGTGAGAGAAGCGCACTGAAAGAAGGGGGTTAGAAATTTTCATGAAATACATTTAACAATGAAGAGTACAAATGTCTGGCCCTTACGCCAAGAAACGACTGAGGTACGTTAACGAAGTTGCTAGCCCACGATTCTTAGCACGTCGGAATAGTTGAATACACGTCGGTTTAGGCCTAATTCCCTTTCCTCTACCTATAGACCACGGGCTGACCCGAGTTGGGGACAGTGACAGGGGTGGCGTAGAGCCCTTGTCAGTGCATGCTACACATGCTGATCCGGATACGCGTATGAGTAAAACTTGAGTATCACAAAACCGAGAGGTGACTTAAGGGTTGCAGTAACCTACCAAAGAAGTTCAACCCTCAGTCCTGAGGATGATAGTGGTTTCCCTTCAGTCTACAGTTTACCACATAGGATTAATTAACAGAATTCAGCTGTGACGGTAGCTGGCTCAAGTTACCTCGTGGCTTTCACGGGCAGTCATAGGGATGACAAAACTTTAGGAATAAAAACATGTGCACACCCACAGTGCAGAGGGTTCGCAAACGAGGCCAAACAGATGGGTGAGCAACAGAATCTGATCCAAATCAACCAGTACTGCACCAATTACCCGTTTTGGTCAGAAAATTTGCATACCCGCCTGTTTGGTTTCTGGCACCCTTAAATTTAAAAAGGCAAAAGGCGAGGTCATGAACGAGAGATAATAGAGGAGGGTGCGAAGGCGAAGGAATATGCTAGGGCAGTGGGTGATAAATGCTCGGAGCAAGAAGTGCGTATGGAGAAGAGTAAAAGAGAAAAGAACGCGATAGGTGTGTGAGAGAACGAAAGGTGAAGGACGAGGAGGAAAGAGACGAGATATAGACGGTGACGATCTATCCAACTGACCTCGAGTCTGTTGACGGCCAATTCCAGAGCGGCGACACGGGAGGCAGAAATGGAGGAAGGTGTAGTGTTGGAGTTCGGAGAAGATAGAACTCGAACCGGTGAACGAAGAAAACGGAATTCACAGGAGAGACGATGTTGCGCGTTTTCATCCACGTCTCGTTTTAGGGTGCATTGTTGCTGCGCAGCGTCCACACTGAGTAGAAACTGCGTCAATCGACGACGAGGTCGGGGAAGAGCTAGAGTGAAAGAGGTTGAAATAGCCAACCAAACAAAGACCACAACTGGCCATGACAAAAAGAGACCATATAGGGCGGCCTTTTCTGCCTTAAGCTTCAGATTAATGGAGGAAAGTCACTCACTGCACCCAGGCCGCCAACACAGAGGGCCTCCAGAGTTAAAGCGTCAAAGACCCCAGCGGCTAATCGATGTGCTGAGACGCAAAAAGCACGAGTGTGCGCTGCTCAAGAAAGAAGTGTCGGCGAGACAGTACCAAGATGTCAGGGCAAGACGGGGAGGGGGGAGGAGTTGCCATCGCGACAGGATTCTGTCCGGCGCCGAGGTGAAAGTGACAAAGTCGGTGTGGGGGCTGGGCGTGAGAACCCGAGATAAGCAACCTTCTCACCTTTAATTAAGCCTCAGAAGCATGACAACTTTTGTTAATGTAAGAATTATAAGCCATAATAGTACTGCGTGGAAAAAGAACGGGTAGGCACGCCGTCGCAAGACGAGGCAAACACGGGGGGAGGCGATAGGCGCGAACGTGTTCAATACACTGTGTGTGTGTGTGTGTGGGGGGGGGATAAGCGCGAAAGTGTTAAATACACTGAGGGGGAGGGGGTAGGTCGGCGTAAAATCCCAGGACAGGTAAATACCCCACTATTCTGACCTTAGCCTTATTCAAAACTTCCCAGTATTATAACGCCAAGCCACTTCTATCACGGGCTGTTCCTGTTCACATGTCGGGCCCGGGGGTGGGCATAGAAGCAGTCCCTACCAAAACTTTGAGACCTAACTTGTGGTTCCAAGCTTTCTTTAAGATAGAAAAAAGAGAAAACCTACATTCAATTAGCTGCTCCAGGTTTGAACCAGTACCGAGCACCGCATCTAGGACACCGGACGGGGTGAATTTGATAGACAAACTTTTGTCCGGGTCCCGAATGTGGCGGAGGGAGGGCAGTTGTGTTAGCTCACGAAACTCCTTTAGAGTAAACGCCACTTGAAGGGGACCTCTTCGGCCGACAACAACGACCCGTCGTACACGACTGGTAGACAGAACCGCCAAAACGGACTCGGGGATATCCGTAGCCTGTAATATATAACAGTTGAGCAAGAAGGCAGTTTTGTGAAATGCTAGGCACCAAGACGTAATAGATATTCGAAAATCATCGGAATAATCGTGTACATTTATTTATGTAGTTGCCCTGGATCAGCCGGACACTTGAACGACAATTATTCAAAGTCGTTGAAGGCGACAGCTAAATAAAGACCTAATCAGATATGCAAGTTTTCGGCTGAGGTACTGGGTGTCGGGATTGTAGATTGTCGATATGTATTAAGTGGTGTAAGTAGACAGGAATGAATAAAGATATCAAATTCAATGGTAATTACGGAATTCAAGGAGATATCAAAAGATACGTAACCGGCAAACTTATAAGAAAAAGGTAAGTAAACAACAAGGATGAATGAGATCATTACGCGGTCTGAATTAAACGGGAAACAATTGCCAGAAGCAGAGCGAAACAAAGCCTATCAGCCTCGCGCATTAGAAGCGAAAGCCAAACACTGACACAAGTTAGAGAAGGATAAAACGAACCCCCAGACGTTCGATTGGTGAGAGGAGTATCCTTGCTACGTCAAGTGCGACGTTTCCCATGCCAACAACGGCTACCGTTTCACAATCCAAATCCGGAGCGCTCTACAAAATTATCAAACAAACAAGTTTACTCATTGTCATATGGTAACATTTGTAATCGGTACTAATAATTTTCATGCATGTGGTCATAGCTTCAAGCCCTCGATCTAACGAGCAAAACTCCAGTAGACGACCCAACTCACGAAATATTGTGATCAAAATTTGAGGGATTAGGTCAACATACATTTGCTATTTTTGCTTTTTGAATCGATTTGAGCCACAGAAACCCTTAACTAAAGAAGATCGTACTTCAAATTAGCTTTATTGTAGCCAGATTTGGGCAGAATCTGAAGTTTCCGGATATCCAAGTAATTTCCGACGACGTTTAATATCAAAGAGAAAAAACCATTATTTGTAAACCTTGTCCTATAAAAGAACCTTAATGATAGGGAGTAAAATTTCCAATAAATTCCTTCGAAAAGCTAATCTTACGTTAACGACGATCAGGTGAGGGCGGGCATGAGAAATCGCATTGGTTTCCGGAAAAGGGGGAGGGAAAAATTCAGCTTTAAAAATTATGTTATGTGTGGCATAATTTTGCTTTATCGCACTGAAAGTCGGAAAGCGTAAAGAAAGACAGTGAGTGCCCTTGAAGTACTGTTACTTTTCTGTGTCACGCCGCGCGTTTAGGATGCCAAAGCACTTCCAGTCCGACGTTGATAGTGAGCGCATACGGAAATTGGCAGCTGAAGAGATGCCACATGAGTAGTTAGCTAATATTTTCAATATTAACCAGGTCACAGCGGAAAATTATTAACAATCGAACAGTGCATAGAAATAAGCAAGGCAACCAAAGCGGTCCACAAGCAAGCAAGACGACGGTTTTATACGGCAGACACTAACAAAGTAGCACTATGTACCCCTCGAGACTATGCAAAAGGAACATTTGTTGAAGTTCACCCTACGCATAATTAGAAAGAGGATGAAGGGTTTCGGCCTACATAAGCAAAATGCTGGGAAAAAAATTAAGTAGAAAAATGTTTAGATAATGTTTTATTTTCTCAGGAGTATATTCATTTTTGGCTTTAGTTATGGAAAAGCATTTACTCTTTTACTAGAACGGCTCTACCAAACACTTACTGCCGCCTATCACACTGTCTCTTATTATCCTCCCCTTATGCACATTTCTTAGATAAGCGTCCGAGGTCGACCAAGGTGGGCAGACGAGGAAGGAACTTCCCCAGAAAACAAACTCTGTTGACAGCAACTTTAAAGAATTGTCGAGGCCTGGTAGTTTAAACAGTCATCAACTTCGAAGAGCAATCAATCTGGTGGTCGACAACGCACTATTGCAGTATGATGCTCCTGTTCACCGCTCAAAGGAGGTATGATGCTGATTTAGCTTACGACTACATTCTATTTTTTGATCCCAACCAGTCTAGCCGCCTAAGCGCCGCGAAGCGTTTTCATTCCTGCTGAAATCCTGGACCTCAATTCTACAGAAAATCTCTTTGAATTAATCAAAGGAAATCCAGAAACTATTGTTGAGTGCAGGAAAAGGTGGATTTTTGGCTCTGTACTTTCACAGGGCAGTCCATCATGGACAAGTTGGTGGTTTCTGTCAGCCCTAATTACAACATTTTTGCATGCAAAAACATAGTCAACAAAGTAAGGGTATGTTATATTTGTTATTTTTTTCCTTACTTGCTCATTGCATTATACTTCTATTCTTTGCTGTCAGTTATATTAGGCCTTTAACAATGGACCCATCACAAAGGGCATTTTTTCGACTTGATAACCTTCGATAAAATAAATTATTCCTTAGCTAATAAATAACAAATTATAAAACAAAGCATTCCTTTAATTAGCTGAGTTTTTTTAAATTGGGTCAAATGAATTACTCAAATCTGCCAAAACCCTCTATCAAATGAAGCAATGTCTTCCTTCGAAGAACGATCGTTTCCGCAAAGCAGTATCACTTTCGTAGATGCGGGGTGTGCGGCCTGGGTGTTACAAGGGTTTTTGTAGGAAGTTTGCCACCTTTCATCTGTTAGGTCACGAACAGTAATTTCAAGTCATGGGCTTTGAAAGAAGCTAAAACCACTCAACATAACATTGGTGATGATAGCGGTGCTCGGCAGGTGATAGAAAATTCAACTACGACGATAAAATGAACTAAACAAATGGGAGAAGGAAGCAGAAAGTTCGGACACCCAGAGATGGAACCGCCAAATAGAAAAGACAGCAACCAAGAGTGAGTAAAATAAAATACAATTGAGGTACCATGCTGGACGGTGGAAAGCCATTGTACCAGCCGACAAAATCCTTCGCCGAAAGAACACCACGAAGATCCTAGAAGGTCATTTATAGGGAAGGCCGAGTATGAAAGTTGGGGAGAGGACATACCTCACCCTCAATATTCATCCGCTTATCCAAACTGGCCCCATAAGCCTAGAGCTGGAGATAGAACCAGAACGATGCAAAACAAACAAACCAGCAGAACGGCGTCGTAGGCCTCGCGTAGTTCTCGCAGTTTGACATCCTTGCCAACCGTCACGTTACCCCAGTACTGAAGGCGAGGATTTTCAGCCACTTGAGTGAAAGTGCTGATGACGTTCTGTTGGTGAGAGAGAGAGAGAGATAAATCAATAACGTTAGAGTGGGCTCTGTTAGAAAAACGAAAGATAGCGGGAGATTACTTTGACGTCTTGGTGATCAGGAGCCACTCCATAGCGCACGAGGCCGAAGGGAGTCGGCAGTTTCTCCAGGATATCAACGCGAAGTTCTTTGTGATACTGGATATTAAGAAAAAAAAACATGAATAATAATAAGCCGTTTAAGTACTAATGCATAAGGTTGTGAGAATTATTACCTATGACTGCGATAACTACATTGATTTATTTGTCGCTATCAGCCAGCGAGTTCCCAAGACCAGTAATTTGCTCAAATTAGTGACCAGGAGTTAGCAACGTGAGGCAATAGCGTCCATGATACTGGGAACCCCGATAGTGGGAGATTGCCTTAAATTCCCAAATCTATCAGTTTGGGCGGTTAATTTTGGCTTAAATCGAGGACGTTTCGGAGTACGGGAGTAACTGTGACTACAACGAAACGCCTAATTAGGATATTCTTCATTCAACAGCAAAACTAGAAAATAGATACGCATTTGACAAGCAGAATGCTTTAAGTGTCGTTCAGAGATACTAGCTGACCGATTACCTGACCGTCTGATTCACAGTTTGAAAGCGGAGACCTTGGTTACAAATAAGGACAACGCGGCCACTACGCCACTCATATCATCGGTCACCATCGCGTCCCCAACGAAGAGCGTCGAACTTTGCCAATAATAAAACCGATCGACTAGGTAGACTCACATAACCGGACCACAGGCCAAAGTTATCTGACCCAGGGCCGGCAGTTGTAGGTGACGACCTGAAGGTTGTCACGGGAAGACGTGGATCGACGCAAAGAATTACCACCTCCAGGGCAGATTCGGCTCTGAGATCTTCAAGCGTAATGCTGTTAATTTATAATATGGAACAGGCTGGATAGATCATGATAAATTATATTGCATGCCTAAGTCATTCGGCAGATGAAGTTTTCGTGTGCTGTCACAAATGGAAATGTCTGAAGACAACATTTGACACCGAGGCCAGCAACACAGGGGTACATGAAGTGCACACCGATTCAGATGGTAAAATTTAGAAACGCCAATCTGTCTGACTTCACGCGCTGCACCCAGCTAAAAAGCCAGACTCAATTGCAGAGAATACTTATAAAACCAAACAGGCCCACTGCAGATTAGTAATTAACAAAGGCTACCCGGTACGAGAATACGTGCAATGAAGGGTTGGGTAAACGGCTATTTCAGGGACCATCAGACATGCCATGAGCAGCGTATTGTTTTGTATGGCTAACCGATGGCTTCGGCACGTATTCGTTTGGTAGGTAATGGGCCTTCACGTCGAGGAAAAGTTAAAACATGCAGGAGTGAAACTTTTTTCATCCAGAAAGGGTGAGTAAACGAACTGCAATAAACATCGCGGTCAGAAACGAACTGATTTAATCGAAACATCTGCAGCTAATTTCTTAGTTGCATTCCTTTATTGATGCATAAGATGACATACTACTAGGTAGGTGGCTGCATTTTAGCAACTAAAATCATTAGCTATCAACCTGGCCTTAAAAGCCACCATATGGCCTATCGAAAATAAGTCAGACGATGGGATAGACCAGTTAGCTGGACGACTAACGGCCCGTAGACATGCACAGTGATTAAATAGAGAATATAGATGGACAAAGTTAGCTGCAGAAGCAAACGTTTCTCAAACAGCTGAGAGTGGAGCATTGATAACAACAACACTATTAGAGAGGTCAAAAAGTGAGAAGTATGAATCAACATATTGTAATCTTTAACGAAGGTCACACAGATTCAATGCCTCGCATGCAAACGGGAATAAGGAAGAGGGACTGAGAAGAGATGAACAAAGATTTCAAGGAAATAATGAGCCGGCGGTTCCTGTGCTATGACTTATCACCTCTCCCGAAGGTCAGTGTACCGATAGCACAAACTTAGTCTGTAAACACGGCTTCTGCCTAACAGGACGGATTTGAAGGCCGTATATTCGATTAGATACTTTCGTCCAATAGCACTAGCAGTTCTCGTGAGAAAAGCAGTCCTAGCAAAGTGTTTTGTGGCCCCTCAGTTTGCTGTGGCATCGAGAACCCCTTCGATGATGGTGAGCTATTGCGCAGGGCCATTTTATACCTCACACAGCAGCCTCGTTTGCGTCGGACTTGTCACTGGCCCAGTTATTTATAGAGCGTTTTTTTGACGCATAGGGGGCACTGGATTTCTTCCTCGTCGCCGTGAAAGACTCAAAGAAATTTAAAACAACGGTATGGATACTGTCCCGAAGTTTCTAGTTTTTTTTCCAAGCCGTTCTCCCCAACGACTTTCATTCGTTCTATATTTATGCTTATGCGGTTGATAGAATCTAATATGTTGTAAGTCAAACTGAACATTGCTACGTCTGACCTACTCGTTGCCATATTCTATCTTTGTGGTTTGAGCTGAAACACCATCTTCGAAACGAGGCTGGCAGAGGCCAGTCCAAAATTTGTCATCATGATCCACCTTCACGTGCGCACCATAGCAACCTCGAGTTCTGACAAGCACGCGGTTCAGCAGCTGTCACTGACGAGAATGAGGGCTGACTCAGTTTTTTCCGACCGTTTCGAAAACGGACGATGTTGACGAAAAGACCGTGCGCTGAGCACTCCCGCAACAGAAGGCGAATTTTGATGTTGCGGTGTTTCATGATGTGAACATTAAACACTTCTTCACAGACCCCATATCTGCTAGTGCAGTGAAAGCATTCTAGACAGTCTGCCAGCCTTCGGCAAAGAAAGAATCAGGGGGTGCAGACCTCGGCGTAAATTTTGCGCCTGTTCAACGTGCTTAAGATAGTTTAAGGCCAATCTACTAGAGTTAAACGATTTCGTGTACTGCAGTTACGAGACAAACTAGTGCATGCAACAAGATATGGTATAAAGAGGCAAAAATTAGAGAGAGAGCGAAAGATAGATAGAGAGGAGAGAGAGAGAGAGAGAGAGAGAGAAAGGGAGCAATAAATGAGACTAGAGAAAGTTAACACGGCACGTACTTTCAGTTCAAATCAGGTAGGTAAACAATACAATGGATTCGCGAACGGGTTTCTGTTTGAAATTCACTCGGACCTAGAGCAACAAAGAATAGGTTCATCAACAATTCTACAGTGCCTAGACGACAATGTGTATGCTTCCCGAGTTTTGAAGGCGCTGAGTGGTCGCCGGTCTCAGTATCCTTATTTAAGTCGTCGATGCCGCACCCGGGTCACCTGACATACGGGGAAGGCTAAAGATGGAAGAGGTTTCAAAACTAATCGACTAGACACGAAAATAACGGTTTTTTCTAACTGCAGCTCTGAAAGAGGCTATCGGCATTGCACACCAACAGTCCTCAAAGGGACGACAGGCATGTTAAGGAACACAAGGTCTCGTTTGAAATAGCAGAGCAAAGAGAACAATTTTTGGACAGATGCAGCCTGTTACGTCTTCAGCCGGTCTATTAAGCATAAATAATAGAGACACCAAGTCCCTTGTCAATTACGACGTAGGAACTAGTAGAAGCAGATGTGTTTGCCGTGTAATAACACGAAGAAATCCCAAGCCATTTAGGAAGACACAATTCAGGCTGGTTTTGAAACACGATTGGTTACGTCTGATAAAGCCTCCCGGTCGTCGGGGTGAGCGGCATCAAGGTAGTCAGCAAAAAGCGTGGATAGTCGATCGGGAAACCGGAAAATATCCTGCAGTTTATGGCAGAAAATGTGGAAACCTGCTAAATATGCTGACCAGACGTCGCCTGAAAACCAGCCATGAATGGCTTGGATATAAACGTCCACGATACCAGCCAGTGTATTGATAGTAATTACTACTACTATAACTAGATACAGTGAGAACAGAATTTCGGACTTTCAAGTATAGAGTGAGATCCAGAAGTTGGCGATTTAAACATGATAAACATACGGAGGTTTAACAATAACAGTTTTAGTGGTAGATATAAAAATGACAATAAATACCTTAAGGAGGTACTGAGCAGCATAAAATGCTGATGGACCACTGCCAACAATGCATACATGCTGACTTCTAATAGGGTGAAAATTCCATGTGACACCACAAGCAGCAAGGCGATGACCTAACCTCGTCGCGATGCAGAAACCAAGGGATTTCACAGAGAACATAGCGCACAGAAATTAAAGCCACGCAGCTACCATATCGATGCTCTTTTAACAAAACTTCGTAAACTTCTATATTATATTCGCCGTTTACTTTCCTATCACACACCTCAGGTACTTATCTGGCGATTTATAGAGGCATGTGTTCTTCCCCTCATCCTTTATTGCTCTCCCGTGATTTTTCCAGCCTTGCTTAAAAAGGGTTTTGTGATTTTAAAACGTATTATCCGAATGCTCTCTTCTGCATGCTTGTATATCTTATACTGTTTTAGTGGATTTGATAGCAAAACGGCACTTAAAGACAGTCAAACAATTCGCTAGGCGAATCCTTGATGATGAAACCCATCCCCTCCACTCTGAGCTGATTGTTGTGAAGTCTTCCCGTCCGATGCGCCGAGGCTTTCGCCATATAGCCTGCCGTACAATGGCATACCAGCGCTCCGTTTTGCCATTTCTAGCACGCTACCTTACGTGTAAAGAGACTGAAATAAAAAAGCTCAGACTAGAACTGTCTCCCCGCTAGATGTCCATTTTTGACTCTTTGATTCTTGCATATTATGTTTACTTATCCTCTTATCTTAGTGAATGGAGCCATTTATATTTTGCTGAAAATTTGAATGATACTTTAAAATAAAGCGTATTTCTCTCTCTCGCTCATTTTCAACAACCTCGCAAACGAATGCTGGCAACTGTTCGTGTTTGGTATCTTCAAAGATTTGTTCCTGGAACATTCGATGATAGAAATAGGGAAATTATCTTGATTTAGTAATATAGGGTCTGCTTTTTATCCAACTTAACTAAGCGCAATAATTTGCCTTGTGATGTGAAGGAATTTTGCGATTGTTGGGCTTGTTTTCGCCGGTAAGTGCTCGCGGACCCTATTTACTCAGTGTCTGCAATCTTTTCAATTGACGTAAAAGCAAACGATAAATTTGCCTACCACAGGAAGCATTTGGATAGCTTCTTGTAATGCACGTTTTAATTTTTAACAGCGTCGTGAAGGTTCTAGTTTTCACCAAGGTAGTTTCTGTATCCAATAGCCAGCATTACGAGGTCTGACGTCTTTGTTTGGTGTTGCGCTGAGTCAAGGCCATTCTTCTTTGCAGCAGTTTGTTCGAGACGCACTAATCTCACATTTTGGCCGATTTCAGTGCGCATAAACGCGTGTATTCTGACAGTCACGGCCCTCCTGTCGTAGTTGAGCTTTCCTCTCTCAGCTTTGTCAAAAAAGCGATTTGGAAACAAAGATACTTCCAAGTATTCTGTGAAAAATTATTAGGAGGGCTGACACCACTGTCTCACCTCCCATCTCTCCACGACGAGCTTGGAAGGGAGTGCGCTTAGAGCATCACTATAAAGGGGAAGACACCAAAAGATGATTTTTATCGCGCAAACAGAACCGTGAGCTGCTGTTTGGGACAGCCATGCAGTGTCCTGGTGGTGTTACCTCAAGCCCGATATAAGAAGAGTGTGAGAGAGGGAGAGGGGAAAGAGAGTGTTCTCAGCTGCTTTTATGAATTTTGTAGATAAGTCTGAAGTGTCCTCCTATATAGGTTGAGTACGTCGTATTCGAAGAGAAGCGGCATGCCCTAGAGAAGCATGGATGTCTGTGATCACTTGAATGCTCATGTTAACGCATCCCACGGCCGAGAGGGGCAGTGCGTCTGGAACCCCTCGCTGAATGGCTGTATGACCTTGACACACGGGTGGGGGTTTAAGAAATGCGCCAGAAAATGACGCCCTTCGGTCGCATTTAAACACCATCTGCCCACGTCCCGGTCTTAACAATGGCTACGTCCATCTTGGACTGTAGCTCAAAACTCGGTATCCAATTAAACTTATTTTCGCTTGTTACTTGAGAGTTGAATGGAGGATTGTGGTACTCTAAGTGCACCCATGACTCAGCTACGCCAGCCCTGCCAACCCATGACCCTCTCGTTCGGTCAGACTAGGTGGAGCTATTCCCCGTATATATATTAATCGCTTAAGTTACTCAAAGTAATATATATGCTATCTCGTAGATAAGATGCCGTTAAACAAATTTAAAAAGTTAAAGATTTCTTTTTTGGAAAAACTAAGTCCTTGCCTTTGGTGTAGTGGATTCTTGGTCGGGCATTTTCCTCTGAAGATATTGCATGACGGATTACGGTGTTTTTCTATCGTCTAGCAGTTCTGCCAACTATGAGATTTCAGTACGTAATCGAATGTCTTCTCCGCATCATTTCTGCCTGTATGCTGACCCGCTGTTTGCTCGTCCCAACCAATTTGAAGTGGTCATCAAATTCTAGGGTCGAAGTGGTCATCAAAGTCAAGGGTGTACTCACGGTCTCTGACAATTCGGTAGGTTTTAATGAGGCCACCACAAAGTTGCTTGTAATTAGGAGAAAAAAACTTAATCGTAGGCCATCTCTCTGTGTTAGGCAGTTGACTAAGATTTTTGACCATATTCGTAGCCCTCGCCTGCACCCATTCCAGACCTAGATAATCCTTCTTGAACCACGGACGCCAGGCTTGGAGACCATACTGCATGTTAGAACAAACGAATGCTCCGTATGTTTTTTTCCAAAAGTTCCTTATCAACCTGCTCAAACCCTCGTGTCAGCACAAGTAACACCTTTGTCGTGCGTTAAGCTGCCTCAAGGCACTTTGGAGATGGGTTGAGCGAGACGCTTATTAGGACACTTAATTCTGTCTGTTCCTCAAAATTCGAAAGTGGCTGCTCATCGAGGAATCGGAAGGAATCATCCTCCTCACTGGTCCTTCAGGTACGGAGTCCTAGGACCACACACGTGGCAACGTAACGGTTGAAGAGCCCACGAGCAGACTAGTTGTTAGATCAATTGAGACCCTCTTGAAGTGAGCACCTATCTGTATCAGATCAGATGTCTTTTCACAGTTTGACCTCATCAGCAAACGTGACAGCATTGCAGCCCAGGTCGTCGACACAGTCATTTATGTGGAGGCGTTCACAAAACACCGGCTCTTGCAAAACCTCTTGAAAAAATTATTTGGAATCAAATTCTCAACTTTTGCCTAGAAAATAAGCTCTTAAGTGACTCGCAATATTGTTTTCTACCTGGGAGATCATGCGAAGTGTTTCAATTAGCTTTACTTAAACCTCGTGACTTCCCTTCTAAATGAGCAACAGTCAGTGGTTGTGATATACTTTGACCTGAACAAAGCCTTTGATAAGGTAGCGCACATACGTCTTCTGGTGAAACTGGAAGCCCTCGGCATCCGGCCTCCTCTCCTTGACTTCATTGATTCCTACTTGTCTAACTGCAGCCAGAAGGTCTTAGTAGGTAATAGCTTTTCGACACCTCAGCCGATCACGAGTGGCGTTTTTCAAGGCACGGTTCTAGGTCCCCTTCTCTTCATTCTGTACCTAAAAGAAATTTCAACTATACTCACAAATTCACAAAATTTCGTTTACGCTGACGGTCTCAAGTGCATTTATTAATTTCTAAAGACTGCCAATAGTTGTGTTGATAAAATCAACTTTGATCTACTTATGCTCTCACGTTGGAGCTCTAGGTGGAAGATGGAATTTTCTCCATCCAATAGTAGTTTCATGCGTTTTGGCCCTGTCTTGCTTCCTGGATCCCTAGTATTTCAAAATTGTACAATTTTATAACGATCCCCCATAAGAGACTTAGGTCTAAGTTGCACGAATAAGCTAGCATTGTCGCCTCATGCAGATTGAATTTGTGCAAAACTGCACAGATATGTGGTTTTATATCTGTAGCAGTAGCAGTACTTATGGATGGGAATGGTGTTAAAGTCGTTGAAATTTGTGACGAAGCCGAGCGCTTTGGTTGGTTCTTTGCCTCAGTGTTGTTATAGACGCCGGTCCAGTGCTTGAAAATACACTCTTCCCGGAACCTCTCGTGGAATGAGAACTATAAAATCTGAAAGAAGCGAAGTCATCTGGTCCGGACGATTTACCGGACAAAATCTTGAAAGAACTGGCCGGCGAACTCTCCAAACCACTAGCGCATATATTCAGTTCATCATTTGAATCTGGGAAACTGCCATCCGAATGGAAGGCAGCAAATACATACCCCACATACAAGAGTGGGCCTCGATCTTATATTAATACTTATCGGCCTGTCAGCCTTACCTCCACTTTGCTGTAAAATAATGGAATCAATAATCAATAAGGCGCCCATGAAGTTCCTTGCGGAAAACCGATTACTCTCAGAGCTCCAGCATGGCTTCCGACAGAATCGCTCCTGTCTTACCGTTTATTATTCTTAACAGAGCAGTGGACTCGCGTATTGGACGAAAATGGTAGGGTTGACATCACATACACTGATTTCAAGAAGGCGTTTGACAGCGTCCCACACAAACGTCTCATCTTCAAATTATCTGAAATTGGCATAAGTGGAATTCTGCTGACATGGATCACAGACTTTCTTACAGGAATATTGCAAACTGTGTGCGTCGAAACCTCGAAGTAAACACCTACTCCGGTTCTAAATGGTGTTCCTTGAGGCTCCGTCTTAGGGCCGTTACTCTTCTTACTGTACATGAACGACTGTGTCGACGACCTGGGTTGCAGCGCCGTCATGTTTGCAGACAATGTTTAATTGTGGAGGGTTATCTGATCTGATTCCGATAGGCACGCCCTTCAAGGTGATCTCAACCGTCTTAGAAACTGGTCTGCTCGTTGGCTCTTAAATTTTAACGTTGGGAAGTGTGTGGTCCAAGACTGCGTACCAAAAGGACCCGTGGGCAGCCCCTTTCAATTGTCGAGGAACAGAAGGACCTCAGTTTTCTTATAAACTCGTAACTTTTACCATATTCACAGTGTTTAAAGGCAGCTTAACGAACGACACAGGTCTTATTTGCGCTCAGAAGTGGATTTTGACAGATTGATAAGGAACTCTTCCGAAAAAAACTACGCGGTTTTTGTTTGATCTCACTTGGAATATGCCGTCCAGGCCTGGCATCCATGGTTTAAAAGGGTTCTCTACAGCTGGAGCAAGTGCAGGCGAGGGCTACGAAGATGGTCAAGAATCTTAGTCATCTGCCTTACGAAGCCAGACTAGTTGAACTTGATTTGTTTCCTCTCAATTACAGTGAACTACGTGGTGAACCCATCCAAACCTACCGGATTGTCAGAGTCCGCGAATTAGCTGGGATGGACAAAAGCACCAAAAGTATCAAAACTACAACTTCTTACAGCTCACAATGTTCGGACGCGAATACCCATAATGACCGGATAACAGGAACACAGTCTCTGAATCCTACGGACGACGACCACAGCAAACCACAAATCTCATCCTGCTATCTTGGGTGTTCTAAGGAGCCCGTAGTTGAATCCCAAGAAGCAAACGCGTGGCAAGCTGCAATGGGGAAACACCACAACAGGAGTACAAAGTCACAATCAATTTTGATGGATTCATTGAAGCCTTCAGATGGGAGTATGGTCAGAGGTAGACTAAATCCCAACGAGAGCTCTGTAAGCCGTTCTCATTTCCATAAGGAGAACTTAGGAGGAAGCGAAAATTCCAAGCACCAGGATCGGCAACAGTGTTTAGTTATTCAGGGTTTGCACGAGTCAACTGCAGTCCGACCTGAAGACCGTGTCGGCGAAAACCTTGCTTCGTTTAATGGCCTCCTAAACCAGTTTCTCCCACCGGGCATGGAAGTAAAAGTTATTAAAGCATTCCGGATCGGCAAAAAGTCTGAAGACAGCCTAGGAACGCCGCGACCGCGACCTCTCAAAATAATGCTAGAGAGCAAAAGACCAAATCAAGGCGATCCTATCCAAAAAAACTAACCTCCGTCACTCGCATAAAGAGGTTTTTTTCAACCGGACTACTCCCTGCGGAAAGGTTGAAACGCCGGGAACTGGTCTTAGAACTTTAATTAAGACTGAAGGATGGCGAACACAATCTGGCTTTTTTCAAGGGGAAGGTAGTTCAAAAGAATATGAATTTGCCATTGAACAAACCGATTGTTCTAAGGACAATGGCAGCAACCTCACTAACGTCAAAACCATCAGGGATCCAATTGCCCAAAGAGATGTCAGAACTGATTCCGTAACGCCCAGCGTTCTCACTAAAGAAACCAGAGTTACCAAAAATCATCAAGAAACGGAAAAGACATACGACCTTGACGTTAGAGGAGACGCAGTTAGGCCCATAAAATTGACAAACGCAAGAGGAAATTTGGTTGTCGCAAAATTGAAGTGCTTGTATACAAATGCACAAAGCCTTTTATCAAAACTTGATGAGTTAAAAATTTGCCTTGCAGAAGTATCTCCGGATGTGATAGCAGTAACCGAAACCTGGCTGTCAGGCAGTATTCGAGATAGCGAAATAACATTGTCTGGATACCAAATATATCCGAGGGGAGAGAAAACCGACAGGGGTGGTGGAATAATTGTGTATGTGAAAGACGTGCTAACAGTGTCTGACAAGACGAGCAAGTTTGCGTGCAGCACGGAAGCCATATGGTTGAACATCAAGGCTCTTGGCTCTCCATGTCTGGATGTCCTCATTGTCTATCGGCCACCTAGGATAGACCGAGTCGCGGACACCCACCTGTTGTAAAAATTAGAAAATTTCTCCAGTCGACCTAATGTCATGATTATGGGTGACTTCAACGCACCAGGAATTAACTGGAGCACTGTTCAATCATCATGCACGAAATCGACTTTTGATTATGTTTTTCTGCAAAAGACCTTGAAGGCACTCCTCACACAACATGTCCCTTTCCCCACCAAAACACGTGAAGGACAAAGGGCTAAATGTCTCGACCTGGTTTTCACGAAAACATCAGGCAGCATTGACGAGATTATTTCAATGCCTCCGCTCGGTCGTAGTGATCATGTGGTGCTTATGTGGGACTACTCCTTATTCTTCGTTGCGCCTGCTATAGAGGAAAAACGGCGTAACGTTTGGCGAAGAAACTTTCATCAGATGCGAGCAGATTTAACAGACATGAACTGGACCTCAATGTTTTCGAGCACCGTGAACAAAGTTTGGGAGTCATTCCGAAATGTTCTTCTGCAACTTATGGACAACCACTGCCCACTAACGAGTGTCCATCACAGCAAGCATCCTGTGTGGCTAGACAGTAACTTAAAAAGGGAAATAAACAGGAAGCACAAGTTGTGGAGAAAATCTTGCGAGTCTAATCAAGTTGCCCATTTTAATAAGTATAAAACACAGAGAAACAAAACGAAAAGCCTTATTCTTAAAATGCGAAGATAATTTGATAAGACTTTGCTGCAAAAGGCAACGCAGAATCCAAAGTTAGTCTACAGTTACCTCCATAGATGTACAAGGAATAAACATCAAATACCGCTGATTAAGACTGCCGTGGGCGTCGAGATTTCTGAAAACAGGGAAAAAGCCGAGTACTTTTCACAGTTCTACCGCTCAGTCTTCACAAACGAGGCAGGGTTCCTTCGTCCCTCAGTGGATAACCCGCCGACTGCAAGCATTAGCCACATACTTTTCTCAGAATTTCTGATCCAAAAGGAATTAAAAGAACTAAAAGAGTTGAAATCCCCAGAGCCAGACGAGCTTCCACCCAAGCTTCTGAAAGGACTCGCCAATGAACTTTCCGCACCTCTGTCAGTGCTCTTTTAAAAGTCATTTCACTCCGGAACACTTCCTTTCAATTGGAAGCTGGCACATATAACTCCCTTGTACAAAAGCGGTAGCCGAGCTTCAGAGACAAACTACAGGCCCATAAGCTTGACATGCATCCTTGGCAAGATTATGGAAAGGATCATCAAGAGCGAATTGGTGAAATTCCTAGAGACTCATAATTTGTTATCAAGCTGTCAACACGAGTTTAGAAAAGGAAGATCATGCACAACGAATTTGCTGTATTCGCTCCAAAGGTGGATCCAAGCACTTGAAGATAGACACGCGGTTCACCTTGCCTTCATTGACTTTCAAAAGGCCTTCGATACTGTGCCGCACGAGAGGCTGCTGTACAAGCTAGAAAGAATTGGAAGCAGAGGTAACCTCCTCAAGTGGATCGAAAACTTCCTCGTGGGTCGGCGCCAGGTTGTGTGCCTTGGCCAAGAGAGGTCAAGTTCTGCTGCGGTCGAGAGTGGGGTTCCTCAGGGTTCAGTACGAGGGCCAATACTGTTTTTAATATACGTGAACGATTGTGTCAGGAATCTCGACTGTGAAGCAGCAATGTTTGCCGATGACATTAAAATCTGGAATGTAATCCAGAGCCCTGCTGACGAAGATAAACTGCAGATCAACCTAACTGGGTTGGAGGAGTGGTCGAATCATTGGCTTTTGCGGTTCAACGTCGATAAGTGTACAATACTTCGCTTAGGCAACCCATCTGGATCTACCGAAAGTAGAAGTTACTTTCTCAACGGTGAAGCGTTAAAAGACGTGGAAACCCAAAAGGACCTTGGTGTGCTGACGACGACCACCTTAAAACCATCGTCTCACTGCTCGAAAGTGGTGAAGAGCGCAATTGCGGTGTTGCACGCCATCAGACGAGCCTTTTTGGATTTCGATGAAGATTTCTTCACTAAGACGTTTGGAAAATTCATTAGGCCGCATTTGAAATATGCTATGCAAGCCTGGAAACCCTGGACAGTTCAAGATCAGAACTGCCTCGAAAGAGTCCAGAGGAAAGCCACCAAAATGGTTAGAAGTCAAAGCTCCTTGCCATATCCAACCCGCCTAATGAATCTTAATCTGTTCCCTTTGAGTTATAGGCAAATGCATGGTGATCTCCTGCAGACATTCCTCATTGTGAAGGGATTGGATTGTTGCCTGGAATTCTCGGACTTCTTTGAATTTGCCGCCACGACCCATCTCCGAGGTCACTTAGTGAAACTGCGTGTCCAGCAGGCGAGACTGGATGTGCGCAAGTTCTCCTTCTCTGTCAGAGTGTTTAAGCCATGGAATGCCCTCCCTGAAGACGTTGTGATGTCACCATCGCTGGAAAGCTTTAAAAGGAACCTTGACAGTTTTATGTTCCAAAACGAGCCTGAGCGATTAGGAATTTATCTTAACCCTCGAGAGTCGTGCACCACTTGTCATATTTTATGACCGCCTTTTGTACCTTTGCAAAGCACACGGTTTCTTTGTATACTTCACTTAATTTTACGTTAAAAATAGGGTACTCAAAGGCCCATGCCTATTTCCCTCAATAAATTGAATTGAATTGAATCTGCGGGGTTATCCCTTTAAACTGCAAAGGAAATTGGTCCACGCAGACGTCCGTCGGAACGCCTTTTCGCAGAGGTTCGTTGGAGCATGGAATGGACCCCCTGACGAGGTGGTCCTTTCAGAAACTGCAAACTAGGTACTCATTTACTGAGAAACTATTTTACATATAATGGAGATTATGTCAGCAGCGGCAGCTTGCACCTGGCCCACACATATAGATGACCCTACATTTTCATTTGTTAGATATATTACTGTAAACGTTTATTCTTTTGACATTTTTGCATGTGAATAGGGAGCTCAAGGGCGAAAGCCTACTTCCCTAAATAAAGTGACTTAAATTGACTTATATCACATAATTTCTTCTTTCTTGAAATAAATTTAAACATGTACCGCATATTTGTTCTTCCTATCCTAGAATACTGTGTTTCCCTCTTTGGGCTGATGAACACTTCTGACCGCAGTAAGATTGAAAAATTTCAGAGGGTTTTTACTCGAAGACTATTTTCTTTTCCTGGATCCATTATTTTTTATACGGATTTATGCCAGTTAGCAAACATTAAATTTCTCTGGGTTAGAAGACACGAAGTCGGTCCCTACTTCCTGTTTCGCGTTAACTCTAGCCCAAATATCCCGCTAATTAATGATCTTACTCCGGTATATCGACCCTATGTCACTCGTAATTCTTCCATGATCATTTCATCACCCCTTAGAACCACAACTAACCGTTCTCAGTTTTACACCTCAAAATATGCTTTCATATGGAATAATCTTCCACTGGAAATTAGGTTGTCGTCTACATTGACTTTTCTAAACTAAATTACGCAAACATTTAACTTCGGAAAATATGAAGTCCTTATTGTCTGTTTCCTTCCCAAACTCGCAACTCTTTGATTTTAAAAGGGTCCTTCCGGTTATTTAGTCAGTTCCCTTGATATTATATTGGTTTCTAAAAATGTTTCCATCATCCTCTGCAGATTCAATCTTTGCATTCACTTTTTCGTCCCCTCTTTTTTAACTATTATCGCCCTTTCTTGACAACCTTGATGCTTTCCTCCGATTTTGCAACCCTTACGATGGTCTCCGGGATCTGTTGATGATCCTGGTGGATTGTGATGTTTTCGCCGCTTTGTTGGTGGAGTATGCAGTCAGCATAGTCGCATCTTGGTGATGATCTCGTGACCTCTACTTTCCCTCTTCGTTTCGACCATGTTGTCTATGATGAGTTCCTCTTCTCTCACCTCCATAGTGGTTATAAACAGTAGCTCTGACTGGTATATTATCTATCACCCGACAAGGAGCGTTCCGAACCCCAAACGTTGTCAGCAACATCACAAAACTATTCCATTGCATTGTACCAATCCCAGGAACTCTAGCTTATATTTTTTAGAGAAGTTATTTTTTCTCCTAGTATTTTTTAATTGATGACTTGCTGAACTCCGCCCCCGATTTAACGTCGCATTTCCGTATGGACCAACTTCCTGCTTAATTTAAACGAATGACCCCTCATATGTTCCGTCCCAGCCAAATCGAAGAACTCAACAAACTCTTAGGCACACTTATTGCCTCCAACAATTTGGTAGGTTTGGATGGGGTTACAGCGTATTTTCTGGTAATTGGGAGAAAAAAACATAATTTTATTCATTCTGGCTTTGTACGGCAGAACATCTTTGTAGCCCTCACCTGCACTCGTTCCAGCTGTAGATAATCCTTCCTTAATCGCGAACTTCGGGCCTGGATGGCATACTTCAAGATCGAACGAAGGCCACGTAGATTTTTCTGAATAGTGCCTTATCAATCTGCACAAATCCTCGTGTCAGCGCAAATAACAACTACGTAGGGCGTTTAGAAGTTTCAGACACTGTGCAGATGGTTATAGTTAGGAGATGATTAGAAAACCGAGGTCCTTCTGTTCCTGAGCAATTGAAAGGGGCTATCCATCGAGAAGTTATTGGTAGGAATTATCCTCCTCATTGGTCCTTCTGAGGCAGAGTGTTAGGACCACACACGCCAACGTTAAATCTTAAGAGCCAATGAGTAGACAAGCTGCTAATTCGGTTGAGACCCTATTGAGGCGTGTGCCGGTCAGCGTTAGATCTCATGGCTCTCCACAGTTTAACATCGTCAGTACGGCACTGTAACCCAGGAAGATCAACGGCCCTTAAACTGAGCCTTAGGGACATCACTTGGATCAGGGATAGGGGTGAACTTTGAGGCATCGATGTACATTGTTTGCGAACTCCCTGTAAGCAAATCTGTAATCCATGTCAGCAGCATTCTTCTTAGTCCAATTTCAGATAATTAATAGATTTGAATTTTGTGTCTGATGCTGTGAAACGCCTTCTTTAAATCTATGTAGATGGCACCAAGCCTGTTATTATCGTTAATTACTCGAGTCCACGGCGTGTTCGAGAGCAATAAATTGGTAAGACAAGATCGGTTCTGCCTGAAGCCATGCTGCAGCCCTGGGAGTAAGTGGTTCTCCTCCAGGGACTTGATTGTTCCCTTCGTCAGTGCAACTCTCATTATTTTACAACAAATAGAAGTTTTGCTGACGGGCCGGTAATTTTGACATGTCGAGTGCCACCCATTTATATCGGATAGATATTTGCTGTGTTCAATTCTAATGGCAGTCTTCCTGATTCAAATGACGAGTGCACCATATGCGCAACTTCGCTCAAAACCTTGGCTGGCATATTTTTCAAACACGATGGGTTTGCTTCTTTGACATTCTGTCGCCCTTTTTCCACAACAGATGGCAGAAAGTGTACATATTTAAGCACTTAATCCGCGTTTAATACAGCACTCTTGACTTTTAAAATGGAACAATAGTTTCCCTAGTGCATATTGAGGCAATGAACCGGCTAAACTTCTCGAATTTTCCGCTTTTTTTAACGAATTCTACACAATTATTTATATCAAATAGCCACTTTTAAGTCATTTTATTGAGGTTTTTACCCTTGAGCTCCCTAGTTACATCCAAACTGCAATATGATCAACCTTTACAACAAAAAGTGCGATAAATCTAAAATTAAATGCTTCAACAATATCTGTTCCATGCTGCAATGACCCTCTGCGAGAAAGCGTCCCTTCGGACATCCGTATAGATTACCTTTTTCTTTAATTAAAATGGATGACCCTGCAGAGGGTCCGTCGAAGCCAATTCGAAGACTTCATCAAATTCTATGGCGCACACACAACCTCTGACAGTCCGGTAGATTTGAATGACGTCACCGTGTAGTTGCCTGTAATAAGGAGGAAACAAGTCAATTTCAGCCATTCCGGTTTCGTGAGGCATGTGATCAAGTTTCCAGACCGTATTTGTAGCCCTCGCCTGTACTGCGAGTATGTCGTTGCTTTTTAGTCGACTATTACTATAGTGGAATAAAATCTTAAGCTTTTTCTGCCTGTTGAATAAATTTCGATTGAAAGTTATTCCTTTTCTTTTGGATCCATTTTTGACAGCAGTTAGTTGGCGATGAAATCCTTCGAGTTGTTGGGCCTGGTTTTATTTATTGCAGATGGCACAGAATGCAAACCATACTCCAATAAAATTACTTCATGGTCACTCAACCAAGTGGAGGTAGGCAGTGTACCTCGTCTTTATTTTCAAGGATTTTAAGTGGAGACAAGATCTTAACAACTAGCCTGTGGTCCTTATCACGCTATCGTTGGAAAAAATACTTGTTATATGAGAAGAGCTTCAAGTTTTTTCTTCAGCAGATGGTGATTGAAAGCATACTGTGAGCACTGCGCCTGCAGATCGTTCCATCGAATACTGGGTGCATTTTTATCACCCATGAGAACAGCAACTGAACTGAACAACTGGTACCCGGATAATGCTTCTTCGCCATCGCTGATGTTCTGTGACAGCCATGTTTCAGTGATGGCTATAAAACCAGGAGACACAACGGTGACCTGTATGTTCAGTTCGTTGAACTTAGAAAACAGATTTTTTTGGTGTTTGTATACGAAAATTGGGGTGTATGGGTACTAGTTAGTGGGAGCACCACACAGATAGCATTTGGTCGCTCCATTTGTCGCGTACAGGGGGTGAATTCTCCTGTGGCCGCCTCTAACTGGTACCCAACTCTCACTTGTGGCTCATCGAAGTTGGGTTCTTCCCAGCGGCTACACCCCGGGCTAAACCAGGTGAGGGTCTCCGGTGTTGTGTGTACCTCCACACCCGGTATGTCTGACTCCCGAACTTCCCACCTCCCCCTCTCAAAAAGTCATACGGTTGGGGCAACAGCAACCCCGTAGGCGGCCCAGGCTAACTCGGGTCGTTCTCCCACTAAAACAAAACCGTGACCAATAGGGGAGTTCGGCAGCCATCTGGGATGTCTGAGTAGCCCTATTTAGGGACAGCACTGCTTGCCTCCTTGCAGAGAAAGGGGCTAGAAAAGGTGCCCTAACAAAATGCTGATTTTCACGTCTTCTGCAGCCGGCCGCGGCTCGCAGATAATAAAATATGCGGACGTAAAACTCAAACAAACAACAATACCCCCGTCCCCATCCCCTCGCCATACTCTCCAGGCTGCTCGGGTGAGTCCACTGACACTAGCAGCCTGGAATGTTCGTTTCCTTTCAAACAATCCTATGAGCAACCGGCCGCAACGCATGACGGCGCTAATCGCTCGGGAACTGGTGCGTTACAAGATGGACATGGCTGCTCTCAGCGAGACTCGATTCTCTGAGCAGGGTCAGCTGGAGGAGGTGGGGGCCGGCTACACCTTCTTCTGGAGCGGCCGGCCAAAGGCAGAGCGAAGCGATGCTGGTGTTGCCTTTGCCATCCGTAACGACATTGTGGGACTTCTGCCCTGTCTGCCGCAGGGTATCAATGATCGCCTGATGAGCCTCTGTCTGCCTCTTCGGGGAGACCAGTTCACCACCATCATCAGCGCCTACGCTCCCTCAATTATGAGCTCTGATGCAGTGAAAGACAAATTCTACGAAGACCTGCACGCCCTGCTTGCGACTGTGTCAAAGGTGGACAAGTTAAGTGTCCTTGTGGACCTCAACGCCCGCGTTGGGACGGACCACGCTGCCTGGCAGGGAGTGCTGAGCCCTTACGGTCTCAGTAGCTGTAACGATAACGTCCTCCTTCTTCTGCGCACGCGTGCTGAACACCGTCTCCTGCTGACCAACACATTCTTCCGCCTTCCGACGCGGGAGAAGGCTACGTGGATGCACCCTTGGTCGCGGCGCTGGCATCTGCTGGACTTTGTTCTAGTCCGGAGGTTATATCGACATAACGTGCTGGTGACCAAGGCGATCCGCGATGCCAATGATTGGACAGATCACCGCCTCGTCATCTCCCAGATGAGGCTCCGACTGCAACCCCAACGAAAACCCCAAGGTAAGCGGCCACCAGGTAAGTTAAATACTCTTTTGATAAATTTGCCTGCTCACTGTTTTGATTGAAGCATCCAAATAACCGTGAATCTGGAGAACCTGCATGCTCCAGATAATAACAGCACCGTTGAAACACGATGGTGCCAACTGCAAAATGTCATCCAGTCCACCGCCCTCGAAGTCCTGGGACGCGCACGCTGTCAAAACCAGGACTGGTTTGACGACAATGACGCCGACATCAGCAACTTACTCGCGGAGAAGAATCGACTACACAAAGTCTACATGGACCTTCGGACTGACGCCACCAAAGCAGCCTTCTTGAGATGCCACCGCCTTATACGGCAACGGCTTTGGAAGATGCAGGACGCCTAGATGATCCGAAAGGCTGAGGAAATCCAGAGGTATGGGGACCGCAATGAAATGCTTAACTTTTTCAAAGCCATCAAGGCCATCTACGGCCCCGGTATCAAGGGGACCGCACCGCTGCTCAGCTCTGACGGCACAACACTGCTGACGGAGAAATCACAAATTCTGAAGCGCTGGGCCAGGCACTTCAGAAGTGTCCATAATTTCTCATCAGGCATCTCTGGTGTTCCCATTAACCGGCTTCTTCAAGTGAACAGGAACATTGACCTGGATCTGCCGCCTTCCCTACCAGAAATTATCCGGGCCGTGCAGCAGATTTCCAGCGGTAAAGCACCGGGATCCGACGCAATCCAACCGGAAGTCTACAAGAACGGTTGGCCCCGGCTGATGGCAGAACTCACAAAACTCTTTCAGGAGATGTGGCGCCAAGGACAAGTTACTCAGGATTTCAAAGACGCGACCATCGTCCATCTCTACAAACGGAAGGGGAGCTGGCAACTCTGTGATTATCACAGATGCATCTCGCTGCTCAACATTGCTGGGACGATCTTCGCCCGTATCCTTCTCAATCGTCTGAACGGACACCTAGAGCATGGCCTGCTCCTGGAAAGCCAATGTGGCTTCCGCCGACACTGCGGAACAACCGACATGATCTTCGCCACCCGCCAGCTACAAGAGAAGTGCCAGGAGATGTGAACTCACCTTCACACTACCTTCGTGGATCTGACGAAAACCTTTGACACGGTGAATCGCGAAGAACTGTGGAAAGTCATGCAGAAATTTGGCTTTCCTGAGCGGTTAACGCAAATGGTGCGTCAGCTGCATGACGGGATGATGGTGCGTGTCACTGACAACGGGACGGTATCCGAAGCATTCGCAGTGACCAACGGAGTGAAGCAGGGCTGCGTATTGGCTGCCACCCTGTTCAGTCTCATGTTCTCGGTTATGCTGATGGACGCCTACCATGATGAACAGTCTGGGATCTGCATCGCCTATAGAACTGACGGACACCTTCTCAACAGTCGGCGTATGCAGGCTTCAACGCACGTGCCTACGATTTCAGTCCATGCCTTGCTCTTCGCGGACGACTTCGCCCTAAACATGGTGACGGAGGAGGACATGCAAAGGAGTATGGACCTCTTTGCCGCAGGCTGCGCCGATTTTGGATTAACAATCAGTGCAGCCAAAATGGTTGTCATGCACCAGCCACCACCCAGTGCGGAATACAATGCTCCCCGAATCAATGTCTACGGTGCTCAACTCAAAAACGTGGAAACCTTCGATTATCTTGGAAGCACACTGTCACACAACACGAGAATTGATGACGAGGTTGCCCAATGGATCTCCAAAACTAGTCAGGCCTTCGGCCGGCTGCAGGCCTCCGTGTGGAATCACCACGGTTTCCGCCTGAACACCAAACTGAAGATGTACAAGGCCGTCGTTTGACAACACTTCTTTACGGAGCGGTGACCTGGACCGGCTACTTGAACCAAGTCAGGAAGCTGAATCACTTCCATCTCAGCTGCCTCCGCAGAATACTCAAACTGAGATGGCAAGACAGGATCCCGGATACGGAAGTCTTGGAGCGGACCGGAATCTTCAGCATCCACACCATGCTGAGGCAAGTGCAACTGCGGTGGAGTGGCCACCTGATAAGAATGGACGACGAGCGTCTACCATTACGACTTTTCTACGGCGATGTCGCTACGGTGGCTCGCCGGCAGGGAGGTCGTAAAGACGCTATAAGGACACTTTGAAGAAATCGCTGAAGCAACTGCAAATCCACCCGGCAACCTTGGAGGACCTCACCCAGGAAAGACCAGCATGGACAAGATCCATGAAGACGGGTTCAGCAATCTATGAGGCCAACCGGATCGCCACCGCCAAGGCCAAAAGAGCGGCACGAAAGTCACCAGCGCCCCAGACCAACACCGCCAATGCCCAGGCCCTGCCAACATGCCCACGCTGTCAACCAATCTTCTGCACGCTAATCGGCCTGGTCGGACATCCTCGGAAGCAATGCATTAACAATCCAACAGTTCAAAATTCCACTTCAAATTCTGCCAACCCTCCTTTGGACTTCCACACCCTCACTCCTGGCATTAATTCCGTTACTGCCACCATCATAGAGACCATGTCCCACTACTCATCGCCTATTTTTCCACCACCGAAACCACCACTACCTTCGCCTTCACAACCAACACAAGCGATGGAGACTCTCTCCTAAACTGTCTTCATTGCGACCGCACATTCACCTCACGCATCGGCCTGGTCGGTCACTTGCGAATCCATCGTACAGAGACTGTCGAACCAGTGCCTGGAGCACCAATACACAGCAGAGATCGCAACCTCCACTGCCCTCACTGTCTTCGCGCATTCACTTATCGCATGGGTCTATTCGTTCACATGCGCATCCATGACAGCGAAATTCACAGCAATGCTGACAACACCGATACACCATGCACACCCTCCGCTCCTGCCATTCATATCGCCACTGCAACCCCACTTCCATGAATGACATTCCCCAGCCTCTACCGACATCTCCTGCCCACACTACGCCCGCAACTTCAACTCACGCATCGGTCTGGTCAGTCAAATGCCAATCCATCGCACGGAGGCTAGTGAATCAATGCCTGGGGCTCCGACATACAGTCGCCGCGCCCGCCTTCATTGCCATCACTGCCTCCGCACATTAACCCACGGCATGGGCCTATTAGGAAACATTGAGGCCTCCACGACGATTTGCGGTAAACCACCGGAGGCTAGCCACATCAGCGCACACCATCTACACTCAATCCATAGACAACACCCTCACCATCATCATAATGTACCGGATAAAATCACGGTGTCCTAGAAACGGTGGCTTGGAAGGCTGCCAAACTGACGCTCACACCAGACCACGTCGTCGGCCCAGTTTTTGTGCTGTGTTTGTCGAGTGGCTGACCAGTGGACTGGGAGTCAGACGGTGATGGCTCCTCCATATCCCCCTTAGTAAGTAAATCCTGGTGTGTGCGTTATGGAGGCTCGTGGCTGTGAGCAGAGCGCGAAGACGGCTACGCCGACCCGTCAGCAATCGTACTCACTTCCACATCAGACAACTGACTTGCTCTGGATGGTGGTCTGATTGTGGGGTGGGAGAGAGAGTGAGGTCAACAACTCAGCGCATTTTCCTCACTCTAAAAAATCTGACGCGCTTGAAACTATCACGGTGCGCTTAAAGCCGTGGCTTTGGAAGGTTTGCCAACTGACGGGATAACTCGGACCGCGTAGTCAGCCCAATGTGTGTTTTGTGTGGAGTAGCTGACTGGCGGACTGAGAGTCAGCCTGCAATGGCTCTTCTTAATGTGGCCTTTATGGCTACTCATACTCCGTGGGATCCGAGCCAAGTGTGGTGGTACACCCAGGGTGGCTTCGAGCCGCGCCAGCCACCTGCGCTCTCTCCCATCCCCGGTCTTCCCTTGACTCTGTCTTGACACCGGACTCGGGTGAGGGAGGAGGAAGAGTGCGGTAGCTGCAGCGCAAGGCTACTATCACTTAAAAACAAATTCACGCGCGATAGTCACCGTTCTTGCAATCCACCTGGTGTGGAGCATACGGTGGACCTCGTCGAAAATCGACGGTCGAACTGTCCTGTAGGTATGTTTGTTTGTATGTTAGTGTGCTGCTTCACTCGATCTGCTTCCTGCGAACGATTGATTGAATCATTTGGAACAAAATTGACCGAATGGCAATACCATTGCTTTCTTTAGCATTTATCTTTTTATTCGTATCCATCGTTTGCTTACATGTTCTCCATTGTCTGCCATTTGCTGGGGTTTCATTTACCATTGAACTGTTACATTTAAGATAATTTTTATCGATGACTCAGTCAGATGACCACTGCAGGTCTTTGCATTTTTAGGTATCATGCAAAACCAAGCGTTGTCGGAATTGTTGGTCAGTATTATCCTGCCCCTATCCATCGGTTCTAGCTTGCGCTGCGCCACAATGCGTCTCACCCGTATTCCGGCGCTGGCTCACCGCCGATGTTTGGTGACTATGAGGCACAGCGTCACTGGATGGAAATAACTGTTAACCTTCCCGCACACATTGGTACTTCAACTCCACCGAAAACGACCTCATTTACCATTGGGGCCTTGATTATCCACCCCTGACTGCCTACCATAGCTTCCCTCCTTGGAATCATTGCCCAGAATGTGAACGCTTCCCGGGTGGAGTTACATGCCCTCGAGAGGGCTGGAAACCGCCGAACACAAGCTCTTTATGCGCTGCACAGCTCTCCTCTCAGAACTTTTAACCTACACTCCAGCTGTCATCTACTTCGTCTGCACTGCTGTTAGACACCCGACGGTGACACCCCTGCCTCAGTCAAGGTGTTCTTTCTCTGCTCATGTTTTTCATATCCCGGTTTGATACTGATAGATCATGGGTCATTTTCAGTACAACTGCGTGAGTCCTCGGTCTTTTCTCCTGGCCTTCGGCTTCTTCTCGCGATGATCACAATGTCTTTGGCACCATCGCCTTCTGTCTGGCCCTGGCCTACAAGCAAATGGAATTATACCATAGCCCTACCCTTTTTTCGGCTTCCCTTCTGGGTCATTGTCTTCGCTCAGCCGCCAAGGCGCGCATGTTTTCCAGTTCGTCTGTTTGGCGTTTACAGCCTGCACCAGTTTTATCCTGGTGTTACTGCCCTTCTTGTCCTCGAACGAGCAGCTAGCGCAGCTTGGCTTTCGCCTCATTTCCGCTCGCTCGCGGCCTTTCGAGGACAAGGTGGCAAACTTTTGTGCATCTCTTCCCTAGCGATAAAGTGGCGGACCCTCCTGCCACCAACACCCTCCCTTGTTGCCTGCACTTTCTCACTCTCTCGCCTCCCTGCCCGCTTGCGCCAACCCTCCTCTGGCGCCCAACCAAACCCTCGCCCTGGCGTATGCCCAAGTTGTCGTCTCCCCTCGCCTTTTTCCTCTTCTCCTACCAGGTCCATGAAAAAGTCCATCTCTTCGTAGGCGGTCCCCGCGCTCTGCCTGTTTCCCTCCTCACCCTGTAGCTGCCTTCTCACTTTGTATGGTCTCACCCTAAGTCTTTGGCCCCTCCTTCTTAAGGACGGCCTTGCTCACGCCTGCGTTGTCCTGTCCGTATGCTTTCTATGCTTTGGGATTTGCGTTTGTGCACTTCAATCCCTCTGGCAGGGACCCACTTGCCTTACCTGCCTTCTGGCCTCTTAATATGTCCATGGCGATATACTTTGGTCTATTTTGTCCTCCAGGTGATAGTTAGCCCTCCCATCAGTTACCCTTTTATTTTCCCGCTGGCTGTTAACGCAGTTAGTTTTGGCCATTTTGTTGGGTTCTTTTGCTTTTGGTATTGGTGTCTTTTTCGACTACCGAAATCTTTGTAACTGCTGACTGCAGCGGCGAGCTGTGATAATGAACATTTAGTACCTTTGTTTTAAATTATATTTGGTAATATCGTGCATCTATTCATGCCGGTTTTAAGCATATATCGCGATAGGTCCTCGTAATTTCGACAATGACCGTCTTTATCAGCTGGTGCTTATTGTAGATATGACGTGAGCTTTACAGGCCTCGGACAATCGAGTGTCCTTAGGATTTGTAGAGCCATCATGTTGTGGATTATCGTTCTTCGACACCTTCTTCGTATGGCCAAATGATTCCAGGGGATTGCGTTTCGGTCGTCCACTCGCCGACGCCTTTAATGGTATTGTCTCGGCTCCAATCAATGACCCCCAAAACGGGCCGCGCTGTAGATGTATTGACCAAAATGCAGTCAGGTTATCTCCCCGGTACACGATTGCCAGGTTGCGCTGCGTCCGCGCATGCTTATAGTGGCATCGAATAAGGCATCGCGTCGGTCAGCACGCCCGATGATTTCAACATTGCTTTTGCAGAGGTTCACACGGCTGAATGATGCATGGGAGAGGGAACTGAGAATTAGTTTGACACTGAGCAACCCATATTCATGGTAATAAAATAGTAAACACTTGATTTATCACGACGCGCTGAAGGTCTTGACTCGAAAGGCTGGGTACCCCAGGGCTGTGCATGTAGATCTGACTGGCTGGCGAACTGCGAGCCAGCCTTAATAGCTCCTCACTAACACGTTTGTGAGATCCAAGAAAATCAGGGTTTTGAAGAGCATGCACCTCTCACGCATGGGTGGAAACGTGCTCACTGATGGATGCTGAAACACAGCATGGTAACCAGACCATATGCGTCACGCGTAAACGGGCTATTTACCCCGTCACTCACTGTGCTCAATCTCAGCACCACCCTGGTTAGCAGGCTCTGACATATCGACTGGTGCGTGAGAGGGTGAGGACTGACACTGGGGACTCATCTTCACAGCTAAAATTAACACATTCCCTCACTATAATAAATCTAACGCGTTTGAATTTATGACAATACGCAATGAGTCTTGCATCATAAGGTTGTCAATTGACAGGATAACTCTGTCGTCATTGTGGACTGCAGGCTGAGTGTCGGACAAATTATGGCACCCATGTCTCACAGGGTCCGAGCCGCACTCTCAGAAATCCGGTAGTAGGCGGTGACCAGATCGTGTGGTCCGCGTATACGGGGAGTTTTTCCCTCGTTAGCTGTCACCCCGGTCTTGTCGTAGAGCTATGCGTGAGTTAAATGCATGGGAGATTCCGCGCAAGTCCGCCCCCAAGATAAACTAGCTAACATGGAGTCACGGATATTGCGGAACAGTCAGCGGGCATCTGTTTTCGAGTTCAGTGTCGGAGGTGTATGGTGGGCCTAATGTAAGTTCCGGAATGCACGTTGGAAATAGGATATAAAACTCGAAGTGTTCAAGGTGTGGCTACTGTTGGGCACAAAACAATGAACGCAGGTGTCTTTGGCCAAGAAGGGCATCAAGGCGTGGCAGGTCTATTAAGATTGCGGTGGCTGGTTTGCATGAGTCTGGGCATCGCAGTCGCTACCGAGCATCCCATTCTACAACGGAGGGCCTCTGCATGATTAAAGAAGCCGGCGTGGTTTGTAAGTCATCGAATCTATTTCAGCAGACCGATACCAGGCAATTTCTGCAGTTGGAGTGTTGTGGATTTTGGCGGCAGGGTTGGCGGATAGCCCGTATTTTTATAAAGAGGTCCTTCGTCAACTACATCAGCACTTAGAGGCTACTCAAAGTTCTATTGCAATCGAAAAGAAACTGACCCAGGCTAGAATTTGAAACACTTCTAAAAAGGCTGATCACGACAGAAATGGGCAGACGGTCGACGGAGCTGACATCTTTTACATTCCAGTGCACTAGTGAATTAACTATTATCCCGGGACAGCAGTAGTGAAATGAATCCCTACTTAATAGAACTTGCGGAGTATCATAGTACCCATAGTAGCTGTCGGGGAAGGTCATCCCTGGGCCTAAAAATCGTCGTTTGTTCATTAACCCGGCCACTACTAATTTTCAAAACAGCTCTGTAATTGACAGAGGTTTGCTCGCTGATGGCACGTGTCATTTTTGCGTTGGTGTTTAATATCGAGCCCTGCCAACAGCCGCTTAGTGGCTAGTGTAATATAAACAGAGTGGCGTTACCGACAAAGACAACGAAGACGTGAATAACCATTTCTGACTTGAATCCTAATGACAGCCATAATCAACCCCAGATTTTCTGCAACCACTGAGGTTTGAACCCACGAACTATTTGTTGGAAGTCAAACGTCCTCATCATCAAGGTTGCTAAGCTGATGCTCGCGGACCTCAAAAATCAGAACCCCAAGATTCAACGGGCGGTGTTTCCTTAATTTGATCAGTGAGCGCCCTCTACCATTTTTTATATATTCTAGTGCAAACCGACGAAAAAGGACTCGTAGATTAATGTTAAGAATGTTGGTCAAAAATGACTATTTTAGTCTCTCCTCGTCTTTCTTCGGTGATGCCATTTAGATCCAGAGTTGCGTAGCAATGACTTTATCGTAAATACCACAGCCTCTTGATTTGACGGCGCCAAAAGCAGTGCCAAATCAAACAACATATTCTTGTTGTCCAAAACTTTCTTCTATCTTCCTGTTTTTCTCATGATGGTTTTTAGTTTGAGTTTGAAATTTCAGTTGCACAAAACATGCTCCGACGAACGATTCCGTTTCCCAGCTTATTCTTAGTGCTCGCCTTCTCATTCTCACGTCCAAAACAACGTTGTGATGAAAGAAACATTTTATCCAAATTTCAAAACCCAGCCGACTCTTCCTCCATCTATCCCTCCATCAGCGACTGTCGAGTTTTAAGACGGTCCGGTTGCAGAATATGAGTGTTACTCAAACCCAACCACGCTATTTCTGCCCTCTTCACACACGGTTTTTATTCTTCGTTGAATTGGTGATGTTCCGTGGGTGGTAATCGGCCCCTGATATTTTCACCAGGTTTTATCTAACAGTTCGCTGCAGACGCGTTGGACTACATGCTCGAAACGCTCAGTCATTGATGAAGTTTCTGTTTCAAGTCATCTGACTTTGCTGCATACGAAAATTCGCCCAACCGCAACCTACTTCTGCAGCTCTAAACACTAATATGTATCAGTTTCAATATTATTACGTTCAGGTCGCTGTAATTATTTTGGTCATGATGAAATGGATACATCTGCAGATACGCGCTAAAAGTAAAGTTCCGGAGGAGACTCGGTTACTGTATCATGAATTTTATTTGTTCGATATCGTCATCAGATGCCGTAGGTTTCACATAAACCAAACGAAGCTGCAGACACAGCAACCGATTCGGAGGAGTAGGAAGATAAATCCACAGACGACTGACCGAAGGAACCTCAACACTTAGGTTGGAAGGCGCATTCAACGGCACACAGCCACGCCTTCAAGTCCGATGAGATAGAAACTGTCGCGTGGAGCGACACATGAACGGGCCGCCAGTTACTTGTTTCCATGCTTCTCCTGTCCACAGCTCATTTGTAAGAAGGATTTCCCAGCCCCTGAGAAGTTGTAGTAACCCCATTAGTTGGCGACCTTTGCAGCATGGACTTTGGCGTCAGGAATGACTCAAACATGTCTGATGTTATGCGCGAAGTTCCCCTGGGGCTGGATGATTCCCTCGGTAATGACTTCAGACTCCCTTCCCTCTCCGATGCACTGGTTTACTGTCCAAGCTTCTGAAAAAGCTCGCGTACATTAGAGATAGCCGTTGCAGCCTTATTCCTAAGCCCTTCAGTAACTCCAGAATATTTCCATGAAGACTCAGATACCTCGTCAATTGGCGGCTTTTCAAGCCATGACTCAGTCGTGATATATTCAAGTGTAGTAGATTTCAGCGATAGTACTCATGCAAGCATTTCAGAAGTCCATTTTTGGCGAACGTTCGCCTTCGATGTTTCATCATCAGTCCTTTACAGGAAAGCATAGAACTGCAAAAAAGTTAAACGTTCCATAAACAGTAAATATAGGGAGAGGGTTGATTGCGTTCGGACATCAGGGTTATAGTCTTCTCCTATCAAGAGGGCTTGAAAGCAAGGATGGACTACCTGTGCAGACCTCTTCAGTCTGCATCTATGCCTTCCCGTGGAACAGGTTATATTCCTCTTACAACTAGGTACCTATCCAAGCGGATGCGAGAGCATTTTCCTGCCTGGTTAAATTCTGTCTGTAGTGCAATTCTGGCCAAATTAATAGTCAAATGTCACCGGGTCAAGAAACCCAACTTTCTGCTCATAGAAAGCGTTCATACAGGCCCTAGGGCTGCCCTGGCCGAAGACTAGCTCATTATGTGTGTTGACACCTCCTGTCACGACATCTCCTTCACCCTCCTCCTCCGCCCACTTAGCTCCTGATAGGATTTGTCTAGAATGCATGGCCTCTGAACCCTCTCCCCATACTTCTTTTTTATTGAATGTTAAAACTTTTGTTACTCTTCCCTACCCTATATTACATTAAAGGCCTGATGATGAATAATTGAAAGCGTACGTTCGTCAAACTTTTCTTCTTAAATCCATTGGACTTATTATATTGAATATGCTAAAATACCGATCTGCTCGATTCTCCAGTGCATCAGTCGACTGTTTGAGCCTGCAAACCAGCTGATTGTGAAAGCGAGTGTAGTGTCTCACTCGGCATGAAGTTCTACGTTTATTGCCTGCCATAGCGACCTGCAAAGTTAGTTATAGGTCCATGTGGATTGTTTCCAGGCTGCTAAACGCTTATCGTGTGTCAGTCTCGTCTCACGTCTCTATTACAGCTCGCTTTGTGGGATCTAGCCACATCCCCCTCGTAATTCCGGTCGTATTTGGCTTACCCTACAGACCCCTGCTTCCGAATTCAACAGAAGAGCCTGGAGACTGTGCAAACTCCGCGTGGCTGTGTGGATATCTGAGTAAATTTCGTAGAATGTTTTCATTCGTTGTGATTTCCTAAGCAAAGTTAAATAAATCACGTTCTAAATCTGTCCGTGCACGGAAGCTTTCAGTAAATGTTTTTACCATACATTTTATACCATTGTAAATCCATGGAAGTAACTGGAAGGCATTATCAAACGTTTTAATGAACTGCAATTGGGTTTAATTACCCCTTGGCTGGACGTCCACTAAATATTGGCTGTGCATGTTTCACTGACGTATCGCTCCGTTGACTGACTATGAATTCATTTTCTCTAAAATTTTATCTTTATCAAACTATTACCGCTTTTCCACTTGGAGAGACAAGGATTAAAATAAGAACTATCAGTCTTCTCGAAGGGTCATTCGCCGACATTTTCGAATTTCAGAATCGAATAAAATGCACTGCTTTTGCATACGTCACCAGTCTAGAGTCAGTCACATGCAGCTGTTTTGCGAAGAGCGTTCAGTAATCGAGAAGTTTTACCCATTGTGTCCGTAGCGTATAAATAATTGGTGTAACTAAAGCGCCACAGGAGAAGACCAAAAGCATCAGAAGTATGGGTTTATTTGTATGCAAGCTCAGATGGTGTGAACGTATGTAGACGTTGTTAAAAGAGAGAGCTAGACAGTAGGGTTAGAAGTTTTTTGGAATCAGGTTTGAGTGCTTTCTTCAGTGGTAGTGGGGAACTCATCGATGATGTGCCGGGATATACTCGTCGTGCTGTGCCTGTGGTTAGGGTGCTGAAGTTCTAACTTAAAGGTCGCGAGATCGAGCCTCTAGGGTTGCAAATCTTGGGTTTAATATTATTGGCTGATGAGGGCTTATAAGCTAGGACTCACCATTCCAGCCTCCCTTGTCTTTGTCGCTAACGTGATTCTGTTTTTGTTTCTAATGCGTGGCATGTTTAGGAGCGAGAGGCGTGGACGATCGTGTCCGTCTGAATGCGTACGCGTATGCACAGGTTGCAGTCCGTCGTAGCAGGGCATGAAACAGGGACGCCAGCCATTGGCTGTCCGCTACAAGCTCGGGAAGCCGTGAGGAATTCCGTGGTGTCTTTTGCCCTCATAAAACAGATGCACTACACCTCACCCCACTGTACTCGATGACCAACTAGATCTCAAACCAGATCAGTTTGGAGTCAGTCTAACGTAATTACGTTTCCAGCCCTCTGCAAAATTCCCCTCGAGGCAAAGATCGGTCAAGCTTCTGTCTTTATTTCCGAGTCGTGAAGACGCTTCCTTCATGAAGTGGTGGTCAAAGGAGCGTAGGATTAGCTTTTGCTCGACATGGGATTTTTGGTACAACATGATCGCTACCCCCAGGGTCTTGGCTTAAATACTGCGTGGCTGAAGTAAAGCGCAGGTAGTTCAGAAATGGTTATTTCAGTCTCTGGTCTTTCTCGGTAAAAATCCAGAGAAAATTCTGCGTCTAGCAAGAAGAACGGTTAGGGAAAGTTTTTGCTCCCATACGCATGCCAAAAGATTGAGTCCTTTCTATAAAATTCAACAAAACGTAATTGTGCCATCATCTTGAAAATGAATTTTCTATCGTCGTATCTGACGGCATCCACCTGTATTCCACAACATGTTGGTGCAGGTACGGTGACGGCACGTGAATTAGTTTCAAGTGCTAGTGAACGGGCGATATATCTACTCACCACACATTAGTAAGAGCGTCGTGTTCGACTATGCCCACTGAATGTTGCGCAGGGACGATTATTCGCGTTGCTACGTCATACGAGACGGCTAACGAACTATACAATGGATGGGATTTGGGCTAGTGAGAGAACGACTGATTCACCTAGGCCACCTATGTGATTGCCGTCGCGCCTTCCAGAACTTTTCAACCGTGGGCAAGAGGGAAGGATGCGAAAGGGAGGATTGTAGAGTAGTGAAGAAGGTAGAGGGAAAGAGGAGGTTTGAGGGAGATAGGAAAGAGGCAAAGTGTAAATGGCAGAGGAGGGAATTCAGCCGGCATTTAAAGGGAGGAGGCTCAGTGGCAGGAGGTGGGGAAAGAGCAGAGCGCGGGGAAGAAAAGCAGTCTTATCGGGTGCGGAGCACGCAACGCGCACCCCACCATCTCTCAATCTCGTTCACCCTCTTCCTTCATCCGCCTGCACCCGGTATCAAGACAAGGTTAAGCAAAGCGGGAGGCGGGATCTCAACGCAGGCAGCTGGTGCGCTTCCAACTCATGCATTTCCGTGCCATCAGGTGCCATCACGTGTGTGCCATTTTCTATGAGAATGCATTCCGAATAACGCCTGCTGCTTTATTTAGCATTTTGCCACCTTTGATATAATAATATTTTAAAACCTTTTGGTCTCAGCGTCCGTCCTTTGACTTTAGCATAAAACCCAGCCATGGAATAATGAGTCAAATGCGTCATGCTCAGATAGTTCAGCCTACATGCTTTCAACAGACGCACCTCACCAATCAGCATGCCATCATGAAGAAAATCTCTTTTCACTAATAGAGGACTACATACTGACAAGCACTCCCACAACCCTAACGACTCATAACGAAATACCAACTATATTAATAAATTAATAGCTGTAGTTGGCTTTGACAATGTTTTGCGAACCTTTGTTGCCATGGTTACCGAGGATTTCCAGCGTCTGCTCAGAATGGTATGCACAGGGACGGTGGCCTGCGCGCAAATTCGTTTAAAATGGCAGTAGTGATGTTACTAGTAGACCGCATTCATTCCCTTTCTCCCCACCTGCGTTCCGTGCCATACCAAGGTCAAGGAGAACAGAGTCGTATCCGAGGCAGGTGGCTGGTGCCGCGTGCGCCTGTTCCTAGGCGTGCCTTTATACCCGTTTTGTGTGTTATAGGTGCGCTTACCTAATAATGCTTGCCCTGTCCTGATCTAGCAGCTGCCTTGGTCCAACGTGTCTACCACATGACTGGTTTTTAGAGGCGTACGGAAAAACCCACATGTTATGGACTAGCATGAATTCCACGTGCACACGGGCCCTTTGTTCCCTTCACCTGGCCGAGCCAGGCAGTATTGCACCACATTCGGCTATCCAGGGACGCATTCTGTAGCTGCTATTTGTAGAAAGATACATAACGGTATAGCAAACACATTCTTTAAATACTTCAATGTCTATGCAACCTACTACACTTACTTGATTCTGCCTATGATGATGTATTTGAATGAAAACCCCACACATTAGGTTAATCACGATCTTGCTCCAGCGATCATGTATTATACTTCGGGATTGCTAACGACTCACCTATTTGAGTCTCGTAAACGATCGGTGAACTTTTATCCTCCATTGCTAATATTCCCGATCGAAACCGGCCCGACAACGAGGCCATGTGCGAATGGGTAGAGCTTTGGACTAATCTGTAGGTAGCGGGTTCGGGTGGTGAACCACATAGGTTTTGCCGGCTAACGAGGACTTATAAGCCAGATATGGCCATTGTAGTTTCCCTTGTCTTTGTAGATAATTCCGTTATTGTTTTACTTATTTTTGGCCTTTTGTAACTGGTTGCTGCTAATAAATGCAATAGTCTGATCGTTGATTCTGACGAGGATCACCGTAAGTTACTGTCAGCAACAGGGTGGTCACTGTATAGAATATTGCACGTTAATTAATTTAAAACGGTAGTAGAATAGAAGAATCTACCTATCATTCTATTGCATGTGTTAAATTTATAAAATGCAATTATCCCTCAGCAGAATGCTGCAGTTAAGCATTATTTAAATGGTTAACTTTACGAGAAAAGTTATTTACCTGATCGAAGGCTTATTCTTCGCTTACTTTTGTTGAATGGTTCGTATGTTTTCGACAATAAAGTCTCGCTTTGGATTTATCGTGAAAATGCAAACAATTTAATAAATAAGGTCAAGCACGTAACGCAGAGCAATTTCGTGGGAAAACCATAGCCGCATCGAACTGGTAGGGTTCAAATTGGACCGTCCGTTTACGTTATTAGACTGTGATGACCTTGTTTCATCTAATACTCGCGCTGATGCCCTCTGATCCAAGTTTTGATTAGCCAATCCAAGTTCTTCCTCGTTAAGAACAGAACTCCATTATATGGTTCCAATCACTCTGTATTATTAGGGCCTGCAAAGAAAATTTCTCCGGTTCTACGCGTGCACTGCTACCCGAAAAGGAAAATTAGGTTCGCGACGACGACCCGGAAAACATTTTTCTCTCGAGACTAGTATATCGTACGCTATCCCCATTTTCCTCAGTCAATCTAATGTTGAGTCGTGTTCCAGCTTCCTGCAAAATTTTTTCTTGGAAGACATTTTAATATTTTGTTGTCCTCTTGATACCGTCTGGTCTGGCCTGACAGAACTTTCTTCACCTTTATCTAAAAATCTTTTAATACGTCAAAGAACTTCTCTACAAGCGTAGGCCTCCACGTGCTGTCCCAAAGGAAGGTTAGCGTCTTAATAAAAGGAGACTTTTGCAGGACTAAAATGATTTGTTTGTTAGTCAGCTTTTGCCTTTCCGTCCAAAACCTTCGCTTTCTTCTGCTGAACTCTGAGTGAATCTTAAGCGAGTCACCGGCCAATGTAGTCAACTGGGTACATGTTGATGCTGATTAAGACGATCTAAAATGAACATTTTTCCATCACTTCTACTGACTCAATCCCCCAAAACAACCTTTGGTTACTACTAAGCGTTTTTTCTCCCATGTCAGCGGCAACAGTGGAGAAACATCTAAAAATATCCGTGGTTCAACTGCTGCTGGGCCGGATGAAGTCTCACCATTTGTTTAAAAATACTGCTGCTCTCAGATTGCCCCTATTTTGACACACCATATAAAACATGTCCGTCAAGTGGAGTTAAAGATTCCTGGTATTTTGGCGTTCAGTAAGAATCACTGCCTTCCCAACAAAGTCCGCTCATTTTGGTCCTAAACCTTTCCGTCCAATCGCCTGCTCTTCCGCTTTACTGAAGATTGCTGAACGAGTCGCTCTCGATACAATTAAGCCTTTTCCCTTCAATTTCTCCGACACATTGGCAATTTGCCTATAAGGCCTGGCGTAGTACCCTAGATGCCGTTGCCCTTATAATGACATTCGGCCCCTTTCGAGATTTAGATAAGTGCTGCCGTGCGTACGCATGCGCATTTATTGACTACTTCCTCTGCTCTCGCCAACACCATCCCGCGCCATCTCCTCTTTAATAAAAACATCCGCGTATGGCTCTCCCCGGCTGGGTTGTCTCTTGAGTCGAAGATTATTTTACTTCCCGGTACTCAATTCATACAATCCGGCAAGCGGAAGTCTACTGTCCTCCAAACAACTGCGGTGTTCTTCTAGGTGCCATCTTATCCCTCACCTCTTTCTCCCTCTCCACACTGGGATGATTTGAGGTCACCAAACGACTGTCTGTACATCAAATATGCCGACGACATGGTTGTTGGTCATCCTCTTTAAAAAATCAGACACATCTCCAGTTTCTGAAGGATGGCCTCGACCATGTTGAAGCCTGGTCGTCAGATAATGGCCTTCAACTGAACCATGAGAAGTCTGTCCAACTGTGTTTTTCATAGCGTGCAACCATTCCCTAGTTCTCACATTCTCAGCCGTCCTTCCCAACGAGGTATCTCTTTTTCGGTACCTTGGCGTTAGTCTGACATCGAGTTTTTCATTCTCCCAACATATCGATGCTCTTTTTACAAAAACTTCGTAATTTTCTATATTATATTCGCCGTTTACTTTCCTATCACACATCAGGCTATTATCTGGCGATTTATAGAGGCATGTGTTCTTTTCTCAGCTTACTAGTGCGGTCTTGACGGTAGATATCATACTGGTCTATGACAAGCAAAGTGTTAGAAATTGTTGGATGGGTCCAAGATTCAGTTACACATAAAACATCAGGTATTAACTCGAAAGCAATGGCTCTCAGTTGGGCCATGTTATTTATAACAGATCTAGCATTAATATGAGATCTAGGGTAGTTCAAGCATCCAAACTAGGGTTATCGTTATTTATGTGTGCAGGTGGGTTAAGTTGCAGTTATTGTGGGTTGGAGGGTAATTGCCAACTGCGCCATAACGATTGGTATATGAAACGGCATTAACAAAAGTCTGAGAGGGATATGTAAAAGGTGTTGGAATAAATTTTTCCGGACCATCATGTCGGGTTAAGACCGGGATATGCCTGTTGGTATTTAAATGTCATGACGGGAAGTTAGATGAAATAAAAGGGGCATGTGGGGGAGGGCAAGCAGCTATAAGAATTAGCGCTGGAAAGTCGGGTCTTTTATATCGGTTAACATGGTTAGGGTTATTTACCCTGTTGGAAGGGCTTGCTTAGTTTTGGAGAAGGCAGTATGCGCTTACTTGCTTTTGGTCTGAGTTAGATTAATGTCCTTAGGAAAACCTGCCTAAGGTGATATAATTGAAGGTATAAGATGACCCGTGGGGTTAGTGGGACGAGCTAGCTTGTGTAAAGTTAAAAAAGATGGGCCGGCGTTGAGGGCTTACCATAACTGCCTGCTTTGACAAAGCTGTTCTTATTTCTCTCTGGGGGACATAACAAAAATAAACGTTTAGTAAACGGAGACATGCAACGCCATCGTCAGTTTCGTTGAATAATTGAACTTTTTTTGCAAGGTCATCGTCGGTTGACGGTATTGACCTTTTAGGTTTCGGTAGGGTGCATGTAGACGGTGTCACCATTGTAACGTCCAAATATCCGTCTGACTTCGGTTCCAGTCACACCCATTTGACACAGCTTCGATAACAGACGTCTGTGTGGAACACTATCAAATGATTTACTGAACTCAATGTAGATAGCATCGACTGAAGAAAAAAAATTCTAATGATTTTATTTCAAAAATACCATTCATGCGACCAGGAAAGCACTTTTCTTCCAAATAAAATAGCTATGATATCTGTTATTTCACATTATAATTTAGGCTTTCAGGGAGCCTGACCTTAAATATGCATTTTACAAAAATAATCCTTCCTAGTGAGTATGCTACTCTCTTTTTTATAGCAAAATATTTATTTTAAGTTTGCCACGGTGCAGTTTGCTAATAGGGTCATCAATGACAATGCCTTTTACCCTAAAGAAGTCTGTAAATTCCAGGCACCATTCCAATCCCGAATCAAAGCGGAATGTCTGCATGCGATCTCTCCGCATTGGCCAATAACTCAAAGGGAACTGATTAGGATAAGTTGAGCGGTATGCATATGGCAAGGGGCTTTGACTCATCACCGTTTTGGTTGTAGTCCTTTGTACTGATTTGAGGCTATTCTGATCTTGAACTGTTAAGGTTTTGCAGGCTTTGTAGCCTACACCAAATGCGAAGACATGACTTATCCAAAAATTCTTAGCAAAGACACCTTCATCGAAATATAAATGGGCTCGTCCGTTTGCGTGCAACACAGCCATTGCACTCTTCGCCACTCTCGAGCAGTGAGAGGACGGTGTTATAGTGATGGTCGTCAGCACACCAAGGTATTTTTGAGATTCCACGTCTTGTAAGGCTCCACGGTTTAGAAAGAAGCTTCAACTGTCGGCAGATTCGAATGAGTTGCCTAAGCGAAATTATTGTACACTTATCGACGTTGGACCGCAAAAGCAAATGAATCGACCGCTCCTTCAACCGAGTTCAGTTGATCTGTTGTTCATCTTCGTTGGCATGTCTCCGGATTAAACTCCAGCTTTTCTTATCATCGGCAAACATTGCTGCTTCACCGTCCATATCCCTGACAGAAACTTCTACGTATATTAGGAACTGTATTGGTCCTAGTGCTGAACCCTGAGAAACCCCACTGTCCATCACAACAGAAGTTGACTTTTCTTGTCCGATGAACGCAACCTATCGCCGACCCAGGAGAACGTTTTTGATCCATTTTAGGTTACATCTGCTTCCAATTCCTTCTAGCTTGTTCAACAGTCGCTGGTGTGGCACAGTGTCGAAGGCCTTGTGAAAGTCAATGAAAGCGATGTGAACCGCGTGTCTATTTTCAAGTGCTTGTGTCCAGCTCTGGAAAGATTGCAGCAAATATGTCCTGCAGGATCTTCCTTCTCGGAGCCCATGTTGACAGTTTAATAATTAATTATGAATCTCCAGGAGATGCACCAATTTTCACTTGATGGTCCTTTCCATAAACTTAGCGAGGATACATGCCACGTTTATAGGCCTGTTATTTGTTACCGATGCCCAGCTATCACTACCGTATAAGGGAGATATGTGCGCCAGCTTCTAAACGATAGGAAGTGTCCCGAGTCAAATGACCTCTGAAAGAGCATTGACAGAGGTGTGAAGTTCATTGGCGAGTTCTTTTAGAAGCTTTGATAAAATCTCACCGGTCCTGGAGATTTTGACTCCTATAGTTCCTCCAATGAAATGCAGGAGGTGCGACCAAGACAAGTGATGGTCGTCTTTGGATGTAAACATCAGGTAGAACTACTGCTTGCTCGAAAGTCCATGCTACGAAACAATTATCGTGGAGTGCTTTGCAGCCAGATCATTCTCCCACCGATTGGATAAAAATGAGGACACTGACAACAAAATTAAAATAACATCCTTACTAGGGGAGATAAAATTAAAAATTAGATACCAAAAATCATAGAAATGGTGCGCTCGTTTTCATAGGAACATCCGGTGAAAAAATGGCAATTATGACGGTCCACAGCCCTATCAAATGCCCATAGATTTGAACTCAGACAGGTGACTGCATATATATTGAAAGATATCCAGCACTGATTGCCAGGCGTAAGAAACATCGGACAATCATCAGAGATCGAGAGAAAAAAGATGACAATGATGTTCACACGTGTGCAGAGTCTATTCAACAAAATGGACGAAATCGAAATGGCTGTGGACCATTTACAACCTGACTTCATAGCTCTAACTGAAAACGCCAAAGTAAAGGAAACATGGATTTCAGCTTATCCGCATGGATAAAAACGAACGTTGTGGTGGGGAATCGCAATGTTCATAAGGGATGGCATTGACTACATTCCGGATAGGGCCCTCACCAAATAGGAACACGTTTTGTGAAATGCTTGATTATAAACTGAAAGGGCTAACCAGCGGACCTCCATATTGCCGTGGTATATCGACCCCCAGGACAGCGAACGGACACGGACGAAGCACTCATCACGGAGGTTCAGCAAATCTGCCGTAGCAACACGTATTAATACTTGGAGATTTCAACGCTCCCGACATCGATTAAGTATCATGTATTAGCTACCATCCGAAAATTTATCCTAACAGAAATTACTTTAGTTGTTAAATAACTAGTTTCTTACCCGACACATCACGAGGGACATGCGGTTCCGAAATGGGCAGCAGTCAAGCTGTTTGGATCTAGTCCTTAGTAGAGACGACAATTGTATACTTGGATTAAGTTCTTACGTGCCCGCTTGGACAAGGTGATCATTGTGTTCTTGCTTGGGAGTACAGTCATTTTTTCTGTACCCAAACGTCGTGCAGTTAGGCAGGAGAAATGTATGGAAAGGGGATTATCCCAAAATGAAAAGAATTACTGAATGGGATAGACTGGAGCCCTGCACATGTACCTGACCCTAATGCTGACCTGGTTCTTCATTAGTAAATTGATTCACCAATTGGTAGAGAAATTCTGCCCACTTAAAAGGCGATCATGCGTCTCCCCGACCCGAGTGGGTGATATCAGGAAATAAAAAGGAATCTCAAGAAGAAAAAGAAAGACTGTGGAGAACATATGCCAGATATCAACAACCCGAACATTTTTTTCCGCTTTTAAGAAACAGCGAAATCGGTGTCGGAATCTTCTGAGAAAAAGAAAGATCAGCCTTTGAGTCAGAAATAGTTAAAAGATATACCAAGAAATTCGAAAAAGGTTTTATGCTTACGTTAATAAGGCAAAACGAAATCGCGACTGCATTCCTTGTCTTAAAGACAATCAGGGAAACAGGTTAACTGATAACTCTGATAAGACCTGCCTCTTATCCAATTTCTTTATGTCCGTGTATACCGAGGAACCATTTTTGACGAGGATGAATACTACAGTACTGCCACATCTACAAACAAAATAAGCACGGTGTCGTTCCCAATGGACACAGTAAGAAAAACTCTGAAACAGCTACAGCCCACTAAATCACCTGGCCCAGATGGTATATCCGCAAAAGTTCTCAGTGAACTCACAGACCAGCTGGCCTCTCCGCTCTCAAGATATTTGAAAAGTTCGATGGAGGTGGGGGCTCTGCCTACCGAGTGGAAGATAGCCAACATAACCCCCATATATAAGGGAGGAGAGAGGACATCACCAAACAGTTTCCGACCAGTCAGCCTCACAAGTATCTGTTGCAAAATGATGGAGAAGATAATCAAAACGGAACTTATGAGGCATCTTGAAGAGAATAACTTGCTTAGTTCATATCAACATGGATTGCGAAGTGGTCGATCCTGCCTCACAAACTTGCTCACATCCATGGAAAGTTGGACAAAATCATTAGAAATGGGTTTGTCAGTCGATGCGGTCTACATTGACTTTAGCAAAGCCTTTGACAGGGTTCCACACAAAACGTCTGATCTTTTAAGCTCCGTCAAATGGGTGTGACTGGCAACCTACTCAAATGGTTGGCCGACTTTCTCACAGACAGGCGCCAGCGTGTTTGTATCGGAGACACCAAGTCTCACTGGGAAACCGTTCACAGTGGAGTTCCGCAGGGCAGCGTTCTGGGTCCCATTTTGTTTCTGATATACGTAAACGACTGCCTGGATTGTCTGACATGCGAGAAGGTAATGTTCGCTGACGATTTGAAGTTATCGAACTCGATTGAAAAAAACCGGAGGATGCGCGAAAATTACAACAAAACTTAGATCGCTTGCAAACATGGTGTGATGAGTGGCTGCTGAACCTTAATCTTAACAAATGCCAAATAATCCGACTGCGGTCTAGTTCCAGAAGGCTGATTAGATTTGAATACCAGTACTCCATCAGTGGTCACCAACTCCAGGAGGTAAACATTCTAAAGGACTTGGGTATATGGATAACACCAACTCTCAAACCATCGTCGCACTGTGCGAATATCGCTAAGAAAGCTTTGTGTATCTTAGGAGCAAGCAGGAAGTCCTTCGCTAATTTTGACGGAGAGCTTTTTTGGCGCGTGTTTGGAACATTTATCCGGCCGGTGTTGGAATATTGCGTTCGGGCGTGGCACCCTTAGACGAAACATGACTACGCTCTGCTGGACAAAGTTCAACGGAGGGCAACGAAACTAGTCAGCGGATTGGAATGCCTACCCTATGAGGGCCGCCTAGAAAGACTTAAACTTTTTCCTCTCTCTTATAGGCAATACAGAGGGGATATGATCTTAGTCTTCAACCTGGTCAGAGGAGTTGATGCTCTTCAGATGGCCAACTTTTTTGAATTGGCAAACATGACAAGTCTCCGCGGTCATTAATATAAACTGAAAAGAAATCACGCCAAACTTGAAGTGCAGGCCAATTTCTTTTCCCAACGGGTGATTGACGAATGGAACAAACTGGCAGCCTCAGTTGTTCAGGCTGAAAGCGTTGAAATGTTTAAAAGAAGACTTGATGCATTTTTACTTGATGAACATATAATTAGTCGACAGCAATGATTGATATACTAAAACGACCATCGCCATGTAACATTTGCTTGTTTTGCTAGCGTTTATCTGTAACTAGGGTTTTCAAAAGGCTCTGCCTATCTCCCATATATATATACTGAATTAAACTGAATTATAATAATAATAATAATAATAAAAATAATAATAATAATAATAATAATAATAAATTGTATATATTAATCATGTTGTGAAAGTCGGATTTTTGTCAAATATTATGCCATCAAGCCTTCTTTAAAAATCAGAAATGCTGTCAGAGTTAACTGTCTCGCTTGGTAGCGAGTTCGGAGCTCGTACCACTCGTTGGCTGAAAAACATTTCTGAGGTTCAATCGCGTGTGTTCGCTATTGACCTTGTAAGGATGACCACGCTGATGAGTTGTGCCGGCAATCTAGAAAAAATCCTCCAATCTCAGGGTGGAATCATGGCCCCGGATAATCCGGCATTTCCAGAGCAGACCACACCGTAAGTGCCTGAAGGAAAGAGGGAATAAATCAAGCTTTTTCAATCTGTCTTGTTACGATTAAGTCTTAAAACTGTCGACCATCTTTGTTGCTTTCCGTCGCACCTGTTCGAGGAGATCAACATCTTTCTTCATCCACGGTATCCAGGCTGGTATTCAGTAATCTTAGTGCGGTCTCATGAAGATGCCATTGACTTTTCCGACGAGATCAGGGGGGAATTTTTAAACGCACGTCTGATCCAATGCAGTGTACATGTTGCCTTCTTGACTGCTTTCTTACAGTGTTCTCTGGACATCAAATTTGCAGTTGTCCACATGACCAGATCTTTGTGTGTTTCGACCTCTTTTTAATGCAGTGCCATTAATAAAGTACTGGTGTTTCAGAGATAATTTTCAACCGGCACTTATGTGTAGGATCACGCACTTGGATACACTAAACTTAAGCAGCCACCTGGCCAACCAGGCACTTAGTTTGTCAATATTCGACTGTAAGCCTTTTGCGTCATCAGCGCAGATGACTTCAGTCCATATTTTCATGTCATCTGCGAACATGACAGCTTCACAATCTAAGTCATGGAGACAGTCGTTAACGTAAATTGAGAAGAGAAGGGGGCCCAAAACAGAACCCTGTGGAACACCACTTTTTACTTTCGCCCATTCCGAGCTAGAGTTTCCAACAAAAACTCTCTACACTCTGAAAGACCAGAACTTCTTGATCCGATTGAAAAGTTTTCCTTGAATCCCGACGCTCCAAATCTTCTGTAAAAGAAGCTCGTGTGGTACACTATCAAAGGCCTTCTTGAAGTAAATAATATAACATCTACTGGATGACCCTTATCTGTGGCCTTTGTCCATTTCTCGTGTGACTGAAGGGCACTCGTGAGACAGGAATATCCTGGAAGGAAGCCATGTTGGACATTGCATAGGATTTGATTGTTTTCCAGATAGCGCATTAAATGCCTCTTGATAATACGCTCCATTATTTTACACGCTGCGCAAGTTAAACTGACAGGGGGGTAATTTTCACAGTCCAGTCGTGAACCTCCTTTTTAGATCGGGGCGATGGATGCACACTTCCGTTCTTCTGGGAATTGGCTTTCTTCAAAGGACGTTTTAAATATGATGGACAGTGGTAAACACAGTTAATCAGCTAGTTCTCTAAATGCTTATGCAGGAATTCTATCCGGCCCAGGCAACTTGGCAGGCTTTATACGGAGTAATTCGGTTCTAACTATGGTCGGTGAAAATTCTATTTCTAGGTCCTCTGTTGTGGATGAGGAGTAGGTGGAGGGGAAGGGAAAGAAGGGGTGCACATTGGTTGACAAACTGTTGGAGTAGCAGCAAAATAATTAGTCTCTCGGGTGAAGAAGGTCTGAAAGAATTTTGAAACAAAGGATTCTTTAACCTGGTCATCGGTCTCTTGTTTTCCGTCTGCAGACCTAATGGCAGGAATCATTTCCTGAAATCTCTTAGTACTCCGTATGTAGCCATATAGCATTTTGGGGTGTTCCAAAATTTTTTCAGTATGTTTAGTTCGAACTTCCTCCGCAGCTTAGTAGCCTCACATTTACAAACGTTGCATTGCTGTTTATATTCCCGTTAGTGAGCAATGGAGCCTGTTTGTCTGTAGCGCCTCCAGAAGTTATTTCTTTTTTGAAAGAGGCCTGCAAGTTTGAGTTTATCCACTTTTGGCGGTTTGTGGTAGTCTTTTCTCCTGAGAGGACTGTTGAGGTAAACAATCCTTTTCAATAACGAGCTCAATGTTGCCCAGTGTTTATTGGTTCCTCCATTTAGTTCTGTTTCCTAGCATATCTCTGAAATTTGTCTTTCATAAGTGAGTAGTCCCCTTCCAAATTTTTCTTTCCCAAGTATCGAATAAATTTGGTTTGGAAAACAGGGAGTACTCTAAGCACGGCGTAATTTGATCACTTGACCCTAATGGTGGTCGATCCTGTAGGTCTAGCACATTTTCCTCATCTCGGGTAAAAATCAGGTCAAGACAGTTTGACTGTCCTCCAGCTTGGAAAATTTGATCTGCGTCTCCACTTCACTAGGACTGTTCCGGACAATACTGTTTCAACTGCACGTACTTACTTGCTTCCTGCTCATCTGGAATTTTTTCTCGTGCCGAAATTCGTCATAAAACGGCATCAAATTGGAATTTGTTTATCATCTTATTCAATTTGACTACGCGGCCTCTGCACCAATAGAAAATGATAACCACTCAAGGAACCACATTTTTACAACCTCGTGAAGATCTGAAGTTATCCAGGACCTTCAACATCTCCGAACGGCTGAGTCGTTCCCGCATAGTTTGCATACTATTTATAGTTTTTTTAAAGCATTTTTGAACACGTAGGCGTATTTTTTGCTCATATTGCTGTAAATGTTCACCATTTTCCAAACCCAGTCGAAATCTTTCGTTATACGCACAAAACAGAACATACGCACACGCTGTCTTTTTAAAACTCATGGACTCAAAGCAAATGTTTGATAGCAGCATAACCACTAATGGCACTTCCTTTAATTACCGCCCTGTCAGTTTAACTTGCGCAGCGTGTAAAATAATGGAGCGTATTATCAAGAGGCACTTAATGCGTTATCTGGAAAACAATCAAATCCTATGCAATGTCCAACATGGCTTCCGTCCAGGATATTCCTGTCTCACGAGTGCCCTTCAGTCACACGAGAAATGGACAAAGGCCACAGATAAGGGTCATCCAGTAGATGTTATATTTTTTTACTTCAAGAAGGCCTTTGATAGTGTACCACACGAGCTTCTTTTACAGAAGATTTGGAGCGTCGGGATTCAAGGAAAACTTTTCAATCGGATCAAGAAGTTCTGGTCTTTCAGAGTGTAGAGAGTTTTTGTTGGAAACTCTAGCTCGGAATGGGCGAAAGTAGAAAGTGGTGTTCCACAGGGTTCGGTTTTGGGCCCCCTTCTCTTCTCAATTTACGTTAACGACTGTCTCCATGACTTAGATTGTGAAGCTGTCATGTTCGCAGATGACATAAAAATATGGACTGAAGTCATCTGCGCTGATGACGCAAAAGGCTTACAGTCGAATATTGACAAACTAAGTGCCTGGTTGGCTAGGTGGCTGCTTAAGTTTAGTGTATCCAAGTGCGTGATCCTACACATAAGTGCCGGTTGAAAAGTATCTCTGAAACACCAGTACTTTATTAATGGCACTGCATTAAAAGAGGTCGAAACACACAAAGATCTGGTCATGTGGACAACTGCAAATTTGATGTCCAGAGAACACTGTAAGAAAGCAGTCAAGAAGGCAACATGTACACTGCATTGGATCAGACGTGCGTTTAAAAAATCCCCCCTGATCTCGTCGGAAAAGTCAATGGCATCTTCATGAGACCGCACTAAGATTACGGAATACCAGCCTGGATACCGTGGATGAAGAAAGATGTTGACCTCCTCGAACAGGTGCGACGGAAAGCAACAAAGATGGTCGACGGTTTTAAGACTTAATCGTAACAAGACAGATTGAAAAAGCTTGATTTATTCCCTCTTTCCTTCAGGCACTTACGGTGTGGTCTGCTCTGGAAATTCCGGATTATCCGGGGCCTTGATTCCACCCTGAGATTGGAGGATTTCTTCTAGTTTGCCTGCACAACTCATCTGCGTGGTCATCCTTACAAGGTCAATAGCGAACACACGCGATTGAACCTCAGAAATGTTTTTCAGCCAACGAGTGGTACGAGCTCCGAACTCGCTACCAAGCGAGACAGTTACCTCTGACAGCATTTCTGATTTTTAAAGAAGGCTTGATGGCATAATATTTGACAAAAATCCGACTTTCACAACATGATTAATATATACAATTTATTATAATTATTTTTATTATTATTATTATTATCATTATTACTTAAAACCAGCCTTTTAAAATCTTTTGGTTTCTACTTTTCTTCCACAATGTTTCGCCTATAGCTATGAACGCGCATTTGAAGTTATATTATGCTTTGACTCAAACATTTTTAAATGTACACCATTTTTTATATTGACTGTACACATGCAATGAAAGTTTTACATTAATAGAGATATCAACGGCAATGCCTGTAACCCTTCAAAATACACAAAATATACAGGAAGGTGCTTATAAATTGCACTTTAAGTATGGCAGGTGTGATACTACCGGTATTTTGCTTTTTCCACCCAAATTTCTACCTGCTTAAATATAATATTCACATGTTGCTTTATTTATGCACTTCTCTATGTCAATGCGCCAAAATTTTGTTTCGATTTTAGCGCCCACCTTATGCTGAGTATTTTCAAGAGTCCTGTCATTGGTTATGTTTCAAATCTCCAGTTCTCCACCGAAAAAAGTAGCTCAAATTAGCACAATGGGATTACCTGCTTTCTAAGAACGACTATTTTAACCTCGATATCACCTCACAGTTACCGCCTCCGACGTTGCCACCGGAAACATACGTGCAAAATTACTTTCTACGTCTTCGGAATTTTCTTCTCGCATGAAAATCTCTCACAAATCGTATTTCGAGCCAATTTAGTTTTTTCAACGTATTCTAACGGACTACAGAACGGATTCGTGCGCAAATAAAATCCTGCCAAATAAGTCATTAGAGTTGTGCGAGGTCAAAACTTATCCAGAGCCATCGAGACCTGCACAATGGCTGAGTCGTTTCTAAATATCCTTCATACGTTTTATCAAGTTCTTTTGGGTTACTCTAAAACAATAGACGTTCTCATTTGGTTGAAATACTCATGTAACTTCATAATTGATGGAAAGCCAGAATTTTGACGATAATAGCACGCAAAGCATCGGCAGTTCTTTAGAAGTAAATCTTGGCTATACTACCTTCACTTCCAGGATTTATGCTCGTGCTCTTGATGCCTGCAGCCTACGATAGGCAAAACGTACAAAAAGTGTACTTACCGTAAATAGTTTTTTTTTAGAATTTATATTTGGTTAGCACCGGGAAGGTACTGTCTAAGCAAACATTGGTAACGAAATATAGTTATGACAATGTGTGCAGATAAAATGTACAAATTCATAACTTGTCCTGCTATGTCAACAGTTAGCAATGTTTTAAAATTAATGGTGAACTAGAAAAAAATAGGCAGTGAAAAAAAACTCCTACCATGAAAATGGAGGCAGAGTTCAATAGTCCTTCATTTTCGAATAGAAGGTAGGAGAAAAAAACTGCTTAGGAAAAAATGGTCAGGTGGTAGAATAGGGTTATACTGCAGTAGCAGTTCAGAATGAGATAATGAAACGTCGAGGTGATTCTTTCTTGATCACTTAGGCGTATGAAACAGAATCTCACGAAAATGCGTCAATGAACTTAAGTCCTCAGCATCATAGGATCCAGAATTGAATTTTGATGATGGTTAGTATCCAAAGAAACCGCAGCATTTAAGACTGTGGACCACCGAATTTGTACGTCCGAATGACGTCATCGTTTGGAGGACGGGTAATATAAGGAGACATTATAGTTCATGGGCGTCTCGAGGTAGCGTAAATATAGTTTCAAGAGGGTTACTCAAATTCCCGATGGTCCTTTCTCCGAGTCACGGGGAAAGCTACTGGGAAAAGATGAGGAAAATAAAAGGTTAATAGAATCAGTGTTAAGATAGATGTGCAGTCTTCGCTTGAATGCAGATAGACTAGTTAACGACCTAATTTCAATTGGCAAGTTATTCCAAAGAAAACTATACCTAGAAGTAAAGAAGAGAGAGCGTTTACACGTGGAGGATGCAGGGGGGAGGTATAATAAGTGCAGAATTTCTTAGGTTATAAGGAAGACTAACGGAGGTAATGACAGAAAGCTTGGAAAGAGTTGAAATATTATTTAGTCGGAAAAGGAGACAAAAGCCTGATTCCAATCTCCTGACCGCAAATCTGAGCAGCTTTGGCCGTAATTCTATCGGCATGCGGCGAAAGATCTAATTTTATTGGTGTAGCTTAAGCCCAAGTCCTTGATGGAGGAACATTCAATCATATGGCAACCTTCAAAGATAAGAGGTTGCGGCAGCCTTACAGGCCCAAAACTCATGTAGCGACACTTAGTAGGTGAGAACTCCATTAACCATGTGGAGCTCCAGGCCGAAAGAGCGTCTAAATCTGAATGAATTTGTTCTAGGCACCGTTCGGTTGTAGTGTGGGTTCCGAAGCTAAAACCTTTCGTTATCTGTACCCATATATGTATCTAACTCGTTAAATTTGAAGACGAGCTTGGGGATTAAAGGAAGCTGCTGAAACAGAATATTTACGGAGAGAAATAAATTACCTGCGTTTCAACAACAAATACAAACGCAAATAATTCAAGATAATACCGTCTTAGAATCTTCCAAATTTATTTATTTATTACCAGTTTACAGGCAAGGTGAAAACAGATATACAGTAGGGGGTTGAACTGACAGTGAAAAAACTCCTGATCGTTCTTTCAAGTGTTTTCAGGAGAAAAAACAGTAGCTTATTGAGTGATTTAAGTTGAGGAAAATGGAGGGTTGACACAGCTTCACGGTGTAGTACTTCTACCTTCAGTGTTATGAATCCAGTATTCTTCACCAGCAGGTATGTCGGCGAACGACTGTTCGCTGTCGACTAAAGAATAAGCCGATTAAGTTCTACAGAGCCAGCAATATTGTTTTAGCATGAAGTCCGGTCATGAAGTAAGGACAACTTCAGCAATGCCTCTTCCAAAGGCAGTCCTGACTTCAGACTCAACTTACGTCAGCCATCTCAGCAGTTATAAATAGTCATTAGTTGACAGCTAATAAACTGAAACGTGGCAAGATAGAATTGGGAAACACCAAAACAGGAGTGTAAACTTAAAAAAACTCCCACGAATCTCTCAGGTCATTCAGAGGAAAAATTGGTCGGCAGTGTATTAAAGGACGTCCTAGATCGAAAGATTTGCTTCGTTATCCAGGGTTTACCTGAATCAAAGGATTTCTACTGACCTTGTTATGATTCAAAACCTGCTGAACGATATACTTCATTCGGGAGAGAAGGTAACGGTTTGCGCTGTCTTCAGGATCGGAGAAAAGGATAGTGAACAGTCAGAAACTGTGAGACCATGGGCTACAAAAATTGTCTTGAACAGCAAGGAAGGGTCTAAGCTAATATGATTTAGAAAGACCAACCTCCGAAACTCTCATACGGAGGTTATTACAGCCGGGTTTATCTCCAGAAGAACAGTTGAAACGTCACGAATTAGTGCTGGAATTGCAGATGGAGAGAACAACCTGGTTCTTTTTAGAGGACGCGTGGTACAGAGAATTTCGGCATTGCTCTGTAATCAGCCAATGCTCATGATGGCAGTGCCAAAGTAGTATTGGTAAACTCGATAAAATGAAATTCGGAACTACCGAGTGTTGCCAACTCAAATTTCTGTATACTAACGCCCAAAGTTTGTTTCGAAGCTGGATGAACTGAGAATACAGGAAGCCATTCTGTCTCCTTATATTAAAGCAAACACAGAAACATGGCTGTCACAGAAGCCAAGGTCAGAAGACAAGGTCAATGTCAAGGTCGAAGGCGGTTGGTTCAAATTTGAAGATAAGTGAATTCTCAAATTTTAAACAATTTCTTCATTTCCTGTAGAAAATATTAGCTTGATTATTGAAAATTTATTGTATTTCTACCTCTTTATCAGCTTAACACACCTGCAGTTATCGCAACTGACAAAAGGGAGAAAGGGCGAAAGCCTACTTCCCTCAATAAGGTGACTTATATACAGTTTTTAAACTTTTTCACCCTACATAGCCTCATTAAAATTCTCGCAGATTTACGGCAAAAGGACGGAATCTAAAGGTTTATTCTAGAAATAAAGTTGAAATTTTGTAAGTTTACCTTTTTTTCCAGCGAAGAATAATTCGCAGTAACTGGTATCCCCAAATAAATAACGCTTCTAATTATGTTACCAGTTTTCCAAAATCATTTATTTCTTTTTCAAATGCACGTTATTATCCAATTTATGCTAACTTCCCTCAAAATCTCATTTCTATGCCACCCCCTATCTTTCAAACGCCACAATATAGCCTTTCCTTCCAAGGTTTTCATCCAAATATGCCGCTGTACAATAATCTCAGTTCTCATAACCGTAACATTTCGACAAATTGTAGACCAGAGCAATTTGTTTCCCAAATTTCGTTTCTTCTTTCCAGTTTCTTCTCCGCCACCAAATTATCATTTTTTATAAATACTGATAAGCGTAACCTGCAGCTCAGGAATACGCTCAGCTTAGTTTAACTCAATGCGAGATCAGTTGTAAATAAGATGGCTGAGCTAAGAACAGTAGCCTTTGAGCTTGATCCAGATGTGCAGTGCATAACTAAATCCTGGGCTCACTCTCTTATTTCTGACTCAACGCTTGCTATAGATAACTTCAATTTGTACCGACAAGACCGCGCTGAAAAACGTGGCGGTAGTTGCCTCCTTTATATTAAGTCATCCTGTTCAACAAGCTGGATGACCTTAGAAACGTTGTGGATGAAATTAAACCAGACGTTTGGGCTTTCACTGACACGTGGCTTACTGCAGACATTACTGATTCCGAAATATCAATCAGGGGATATCAGCACTTCAGGAGAGATAGACCAAGTCAAGGAGGAGGAGTCATAGTGTATGTCACTCGCAAACTGACCACTATGGCTGACATACACATTCCAGTACGCGATGTGGAATTCTTAAGCATTACTATATCTGCTAAGTATTCCAGACCACTGACGATATCGGTTGTGTACCATTCGCCTTATCAGACTTCCGATCAGGATCTCATTCTCATAATGGAACTCTACAAAGCCAGCTCTTGGTATTGACTGGAAAACATGGACTGCGCAGGGAATGCCAGATGACTTCGACCACAAACTGCTACAATAGACAATAGACAAACGTCTCTGTCAGTACGTCGCCTTTTGAAAACGGATGAGAGAAGGACGACAGTGTTCAGTGTTCAGTATATTTGAGGAAAGTAGGCTTACGCCTTTGACATCCCTATTTGTTACATAAAATTAGCAAGAATAAGAAGCAAATTAAAGAAGTAACAGTCAAGTGAATGCAGGCAGATTTACGTGGTACACTGATATTGTTAAGGTTAAGTAGTCACATAGTCTTCGTGGTGCTGTAACAAATGTATGTCAAGCCGATTTTTGAATGTATACACAGACTGGGACATAACAATCACCTCAGGTAGGTTATTCCACGGTTCCACGACACGGTTGGTGAAAAAATACTTCCTTACATCCCATCTTACTTGCGGCACACTTAGTTTGAATGGATGACCTTGGAGATTTTTCGTAGTTGCAAGTTGGAAAAAGTCATCACATAGGAGGGCGCAATCCATGCCACGCACGATACGGAAGGTTTGTATCAAATTTCCGCGCAACTGCCTATAACTCAGAGGATAGAGCTTTAGGTTATTTAGACGAATCTCATATGGCAGTTCAGCTTGACCTCTTACTAATTGTGTGGCTCGCCGCTGCACCCTCTAGAGCATGTTGTAGTCCTGTTGGGTCCATGGTCGCCAGGCTTGAATCGCATATTCAAGATGTGGCCTTACAAACGTACCAAAGACTTTAGAAAAGCAGTCTTCATCGAAAACTTTAAATGCCCGCTTGATAGCATACAGTATTGAATTGGCGGATTTAGCTGCCTTGGAACATTGCGTAGAAGGCTTCAGGTTGTCTTTCATCCAAACTCCAAGATCCTTCTGTGTGTGTGCTTCTCGGAGTGGCAAACCGTTCAAATAGTAGGGTCGCATATCAGTGACCTGATTTCGATTTCCCAGTCGTAGCAGAGTGCATTTGTTTGAGTTGGAGGACAAGAGCCATTTGCGGGACCACCCGTTCAATCGACGAAGATTTTCTTGGAAATCGTCTGCATCAGCAGCATTGCGGATAACTTTCCAGATTTTTATATCGTCCGCAAACATAGCAAAGTGACAGTCCAATTCCTGTACACAATCATTAATGAAAAAGAGAAATAGGATCGGTCCGAGCACTGAACCTTGTGGGACACCACTCTCGATGACTGTGCGCTTTGATCGCGATCCGCCTACACAGACCACTTGGGAACGACCAACGAGAAAATTCTTGATCCACGTAAGAAGATTGCCGCCAATACCGAACATTCTCAACTTGTAAAGGAGACGCTGGTGTGGAACACTATCGAAGGCCTTCTGAAATCAATGTAGGCCACATGCACAGTGTCTTTTTGCATCGAGTGCTTTTTGTCCAGCTTTGCATCGTATAAAGTAAGTTCATAACACGATCTTCCCCTACGAAAGCCGTATTGTGCAGTTGATAAGAGGTTATGGGTTTCTAAATAAATCATCAATTCCTTTTTGACAACCTTCTCCATAACCTTGCAACAGATTGAGGTCAGGCTGACCGGCCTGTAATTTGCAGCAAATGCACGACTACCACTTTTGTGAAGCGGTGCGATGTGGGCTGTTTTCCAGTCGGTAGGAAGAATTCCCGTATCGAACGATTTCTGGCACAGCAACGATAGTGGTTTCGCCAGCTCTCGAGCAAGTTCGAGGAGTAGCTTTGCTGGAATCTCGTCGGGGCCAGGGGATTTGCATGCCTTCAGACTTTTTAGTTCTTCAAAGACCGCCACTTCTTGAAAGAGCATATCTTGAATAAGTGGCACTCACATAGTCTCGTAAACTTGATGGAATAAAAACAGCTTCTCTGGCGAAAACCCACTGAAAGAACTGGGAAAAAGTGTTCAGATTTGTTTTTATTTTCTGATATCTCGAAACCGTCATCGTTTCTCATAACAGGAATCGGGTTCCTGTTACGTGTGCTTTTTCTTACATAGCTGTAGAGTAATTTGGGATTGTGAACTGCTCTGTGGAGCAAATCCCTCTCGTAATCCGGTCGGCTTTGGGAGATCAAGCTTTTAACCTTGTTCCTTTGAGTTTTGTATGCTTGCAAGGCTAAATTTTCATTGGATCGGCAAAATTTCTTCCAAAGCCTTCCTTTCCTGTTATCTCTCTTTTTAGATCCCTTGTTAACCACTGTGGACTGTTAGATATCCTTAGTTGTGATGGTGGACAATGGCATTTTATTAGATTCAACAAACACTCCTTAAATAAGTTCCAGTCCTCAGTGACATTCCCGGAGAAGAGAAGATCCCAGTCTATTCGTGATGCCTCAGATCTCATCTTGCAAAAGTCTCCTCACCATAGATTGGGCCTGGTTTCATTTATTGCAGATGGCACAGAATATAAACCATACTCCCATGAAAGTACTGCATGATCACTTCGACCAAGTGGAGGTAGGCAGTGTACCTCGTCTATACTGTCAGTATCTTTAGTGAAGACGAGATCTAAACAAATAGCCTGTTGTCCTCCACGCGCTCTCGTTTGAACAAATACATGTTGGGTGAAAAGAGCTTCAAGTTTTTTCTTTAGCAGACGATGATCGAAGGAAAACTTTGAGCTCTGTGCCTGCAGATCGTTCCATCAAATGCTGGGTGCATTGAAGTCACCCATGAGAACAACATTAGGTCGACTGCTAATCTCCTTTATGTTATCCAACAAACAAGTATCAGCGTCAGTGTCTAACCCCGGTGGTCGGTAGAGAGTCATGCCTTTAAGGGACTGCGATCCCCGCGTCTTTATTTTCAGCCAAATAGCCTCAATACCATTGCTAAAATACTAGTCTTTTGCATTCAGAACAGTTTCCAAGAATTCTGGGCGCCGACACGGTAGAATCTGTTTTCCTGTTCGACGGAGTGCGCGGCATCTGAAATCGATCCCAGGTGTTACTATGAGGGATACGGCACCGTCTCTGCAGCCTGCACCCGTTGACTTCTTCGGCAGACAGTGAGCGACCGTACACGGATGCTTTCTTGCCTGAGGCAGTATCCCGGTTCCTAGCAAAGACAGAGAGACGGCATACAGACTGCAATTTTGTTAGAAATTCCCTGATCTGAATTGCTATCATCCTTACCGGCGGCAGTTTTTTCTCCTGAATAACATGAAAATAGGAAAAACACTTATAATGATATATATTCAGGAGTTTTTTATCACTGCCAGCCTCTACCCACTGAATATTTCATCTGACAATGCCTGTAAACCGGTATTAAATACAAATATTATTATTATTATTATTATTATTAAAGGAAAGCCTGTTGAGCTTGTTTCTGCATCCACGACTGGCCTTCGATCAGTTTACACTTACAACCAAGGACCAGCAAAGCGGGCAAAAAGTGTAATGGCAGCCAAATCCGTCGGATAGGACGACGAATCTTTTGTGGGACGTTCTCATTTGTTACTAAGAGTTCAAAAACTGGAAAATGAGCTTGCAGACTTAAGGAAGCTCTTGCAAGATAACAATACTCGAAGAAATACGGTTAGCCATAGTACATTTAAAAAGGCAGTGACCAAATCCTCAAAAGTACAAAAAAATACAAGTAGTAACAACTCAAAATGTTCGGACGCAAATACCCATAACGACGGGATAACAGGAAAACAGTCTTTGAATCCTACGGACGACGACCGAAGCGAACCACAAATCACATCCTCCCATATTGGGTGCTCTAACAAGCCCGTAGTTGCATCCCCAGAAGCAAACGTGTGGCAATCTGCAATGGGGAAACACAACAACACCACCAAATTGGATAACGGTAATATCAGGACAACTTTAATAATGCCTCTTCCAAAGGCAGTTCCGACTTCAGACTCACCTCTTGTCGGCTATCCCAGCAGTTCTAAAGAGCCCTTAGTTGGGAGCGAAAATACCAATGAGTGGCAAGATATCGTTGGGAAACAACATAAAACGATTATAAAGTTGAAAACAAACCTAATGAATCCCTCTGGTCATTCAGAGGAAAATATGGTCGGCAGTGAATCAAAAGACGCCCTAGACTGAGAGAACTGCGTTGTCATCCAGGGCTTACCTGAATCAAATGCACAAACCTCAAAGGAACGGATATCCGCTGATCTTGCTATGTTTCAGCACCTGCTGAATGATATACTTCATTCAGGAGAGACGATAACCGTTCACGCTGCCTTCAGGCTCGGAAAAAAAGGATATTGAACAGTCCCAAAATGTGAAACCGCGGCCTATCAAAATTGTCTTGGACAACAAGGAAGAGGCTAAGCTACTTCTCTCGAGAAAAACAAACCTTCGAAACTCTCATAAACAGGTTTTATTTCAGCCGGACTACTCTCCAGCAGAACGTCTGAAACGCCGCGAATTAGTGATAGAAATGAAGAGGAGACTTGCAGCTGGAGAGAACAATCTGGTGATTTACAGGGAACGCATGATACAGAGAAACGCAACATTGCTCTGGAACCAGCCAATGCTCATTATGGCATCAGCAAATTAGCATTGGCAAACTCGAGACAAACGGAATTTGGCTCTGCTGACTGCTGCATACTGAAATTTCTGTATACCAACGCCCAAAGTCTGTTTTCGAAACTCGACGAACTGAGAATTCAGGTAGCCGTTCTGTCTCCCGATATTAAAGCAATCACAGAAACGTGGCTGTCACAGAACATCAGTGATTGCGAAGTAGCCTTATCCGGGTACCAGCTGTTCAGGAGAGAGCGCATCCAACGCCCGGGTGGAGGAGTTGCGATGTATGTTAAAAGCAATTTCACAGTGTGTGAAATGACGGAGAAGATTAGCAATGGTATTGAGGCTATTTGGCTGAAAATAAAGACGCGGAGATCGCAGTCCCTTGAAGTCATGACTCTCTACCGACCACCGGGGACAGACACTGACGCTGATACTTGTTTTGGATAACATAAAGGAGATTAGCAGTCGACCTAATGTTGTTCTCATGGGTGACTTCAATGCACCCAGCATTTGATGGAACGATCTGCAGGCACAGAGCTCAAAGTTTTCCTTCGATCATCGTCTGTTAAAGACAACACTTGAAGCTCTTTTCACCCAACATGTATTTGTTCCAACGAGAGCGCGTGGAGGACAACAGGCTAGTTGTTTAGATCTCGTCTTCACTAAAGATCCTGACAGTATAGACGAGGTACACTGCCTACCTCCACTTGGTCGAAGTGATCATGCAGTACTTTCATGGGAGTATGGTTTATATTCTGTGCCATCTGCAATAAATGAAACCAGGCCCAATCTATGGCGTGGAGACTTTTGCAAGATGAGATCTGAGGCATCACGAATAGACTGGGATCTTCTCTTCTCCGGGAATGTCACTGAGGACTGGAATTTATTTAAGGAGTGTTTGTTGAATCTAATAAAATGCCATTGTCCGCCATCACAACTTAGGATATCTAACAGACCACAGTGGTTAACAAGGGATCTAAAAAGAGATTAACAGGAAAGGAAGGCTTTGGAAGAAATTTTGCCGATCCAATGAAAATTTAGCCTTGCAAGCATACAAAACTCAAAGGAACAAGGTTAAAAGCTTGATCTTCCAAAGCCGACGGGATTACGAGAGGGATTTGCTCCACAGAGCAGTTCACAATCCCAAATTACTCTACAGCTATGTAAGAAAGCACACGTAACAGGAACCCGATTCCTGTTATGAGAAACGATGACGGTTTCGAGATATCAGAAAATAAAACAAAATCTGAACACTTTCCCAGTTCTTTCAGTGGGTTTTCACCAGAGAAGCTGTTTATTCCATCAAGTTACGAGACTACGGGAGTGCCACTTATTCAAGATATGCTCTTCAAGAAGCGGTGGTCTTTGAAGAACTAAAAAGTCTGAAGGCATGCAAATCCCTGGCCCCGACGAGATTCCAGCAAAGCTACTCCTTGAACTTGCTCGAGCTGGCGAAACCGCTATCGTTGCTGTGCCAGAAATCGTTCGATACGGGAATTCTTCCTACCGACTGGAAAAACAGCCCACATCGCACCGCTTCACAAAAGTGGTAGTCGTGCATTTGCTGCAAATTACAGGCCGGTCAGCCTGACCTCAATCTGTTGCAATGTTATGGAGAAGGTTGTCAAAAAGGAATTGATGACTTATTTAGAAACCCGTAACCTCTTATCGACTGCACAATACGGCTTTCGTAGGGGAAGATCGTGTGTTATGAACTAACTTTATACGATGCAAAGCTGGACAAAAGCACTCGATGCAAAAGACACTGTGCATGTGGCCTACATTGATTTTCAGAAGGCCTTCGATAGTGTTCCACACCAGCGTCTCCTTTACAAGTTGAGAATGTTCTGTATTGGCGGCAATCTTCTTACGTGGATCAAGAATTTTCTCGTTAGTCGTTCCCAAGTGGTCTGTGTAGGCGGATCGTGATCAAAGCGCACAGTCATCGTAGTGGTGTCCCACAAGGTTCAGTGCTCGGACCGATCCTATTTCTCTTTTTCATTAATGATTGTGTACAGGAATTGGACTGTCACTTTGCTATGTTTGCGGACGATATAAAAATCTGGAAAGTTATCCGCAATGCTGCTGATGTAGACGATTTCCAAGAAAATCTTCGTCGATTGGACGGGTGGTCCCGCAAACGGCTCTTGTCCTTCAACTCAAACAAATGCACCCTGCTACGTCTGGGAAATCGAAATCAGGTCACTGATATGCGACCCTACTATTTGAACGGTTTGCCACTCCGAGAAGCACACACACAGAAGGATCTTGGAGTTTGGATGAAAGACAACCTGAAGCCTTCTACGCAATGTTCCAAGGCAGCTAAATCTGCCAATTCAATACTGTATGCTATCAAGCGGGCATTTAAAGTTTTCGATGAAGACTGCTTTTCTAAAGTCTTTGGTACGTTTGTAAGGCCACATCTTGAATATGCGATTCAAGCCTGGCGACCATGGACCCAACAGGACTACAACATGCTCTAGAGGGTGCAGCGGCGAGCCACTCAATTAGTAAGAGGTCAAGCTGAACTGCCATATGAGATTCGTCTAAATAACCTAAAGCTCTATCCTCTGAGTTATAGGCAGTTGCACGGAGATTTGATACAAACCTTCCGTATCGTGCGTGGCATGGATTGCGCCCTCCTATGTGATGACTTTTTCCAACTTGCAACTACGAAAAATCTCCAAGGTCATCCATTCAAACTAAGTGTGCCGCAAGTAAGATGGGATGTAAGGAAGTATTTTTTCACCAACCGTGTCGTGGAACCGTGGAATAACCTACCTGAGGTGATTGTTATGTCCCAGTCTGTGTATACATTCAAAAATCGGCTTGACATACATTTGTTACAGCACCACGAAGACTATGTGACTACTTAACCTTAACAATATCAGTGTACCACGTAAATCTGCCTGCATTCACTTGACTGTTACTTCTTTAATTTGCTTCTTATTCTTGCTAACTTTTATGTAACAAATAGGGATGTCAAAGGCGTAAGCCTATTTTTCCTCAAATATACTGAACACTGAACACTGTCGTCCTTCTCTCATCCGTTTTCAAAAGGCGACGTACTGACAGAGACGTTTGTCTATTGTCTATTGTAGCAGTTTGTGGTCGAAGTCATCTGGCATTCCCTGCGCAGTCCATGTTTTCCAGTCAATACCAAGAGCTGGCTTTGTAGAGTTCCGTTATGAGAATGAGATCCTGATCGGAAGTCTGATAAGGCGAATGGTACACAACCGATATCGTCAGTGGTCTGGAATACTTAGCAGATATAGTAATGCTTAAGAATTCCACATCGCGTACTGGAATGTGTATGTCAGCCATAGTGGTCAGTTTGCGAGTGACATAAACTATGACTCCTCCTCCTTGACTTGGTCTATCTCTCCTGAAGTGCTGATATCCCCTGATTGATATTTCGGAATCAGTAATGTCTGCAGTAAGCCACGTCTCAGTGAAAGCCCAAACGTCTGGTTTAATTTCATCCACAACGTTTCTAAGGTCATCCAGCTTGTTGAACAGGCTTTGTACATTTACGGAGATGACTTTCAATGATCCATTCATCGGGGAAACCCAGCCTTCATTGTTACAAGTTTTGGCCACAGGAAGGACACATTTATCTGGAATATTTGACTGTCTTTGATTTTTAGCATTTTCTCCCTCTGCCAATTCTCTCCCTCAATTCTCTCCGTAGTTCCCTCATTTTCAGCCGTTCCCTTGGCTCGTAGTCCAGCTGAAAAAAGCACTTGTTTGTGCAATCCCCATAAGGTCATTCTTCCTTTAAACAGATGTGCTGCCTGGGTTTCGTTTTGTAAAATAATTTTAAGAGGTCTTGGGGATATTTTTATGTCGCGGCTGGGGTCTGCTTTGTCTAGTCAGAAAGTTTTTTGCACGGCGTAAATTTCCCTTTCTTCAGGACTGCACTGGCATATTCATAAAGAAGATCTAGATCGTGTGTCACTCGTTCCTTCGGAATGCATGACGTGGATTCTGGGACACCCCGTATTACGATATTTCGCTTGCGATTTATGGGCGAGGTCCAAATATGCCTGCCCACGCTAGGGTGGGAGTTCACTGAGGTGGCGTTACTCGTGGATGCTGGCACTTCAACATGAAAGTAATTTTTGTCCGACGCTAGGCTTCTGAGACTTACGTTTTTGGATGACATATTACCTTCGTTTTCCGAAATTCGTTTCTTCATTTTCTGGGATTCCTGCCGATTGCCCTTTTTCCTTTCTGGAGACTGTTTAACGGCTACTCTGAGCTCCGTAGACGTAGCGACATCTTTCTAATTGGATGTGATGGCTACGAAAGCTGTGCATACGTATGTGCGTTTGTCTCTCTCATGTTCCCTCGTTAGGGACTGCTTGTGCTCTGGTAAAATGCGAGGAGGTTTCTTCAACTTTTCTGTCTCCATCTTCAGCCCTTTCATATCCTTTTCAATCTCCGAAATTTTTTGCAATAGTTAAAAGCATATCGCACACGCTTCGTCCTCATAATTGACATCCAAAAAACTTATGAAACTCTTGGCCCGTTTCGCAGGAGGTGACTTTAAGGAAACATGCCTGGAATTAAGGTCATTCCTATTATGATAAGTGTTGATGTCATCATTTAAATTTAAATCAGCAAATTCATCGTGTGGCGATAGCTCAGAAGTATCACCGTCGTTTCCCCCATGCTGGTGCCTTGGTTCGATCCTCGGCTGTACCACGTATTTTGCACGATTCCCGAAGGGTCTTTTTGTCTTCCATGATAGATCGCAAAAACGATAATGGTTGTTAAAATATGGGAAGAAGGTTATAGTGGGAGCAACTTTATGAATAAAATATCGAAATGACTCAGCCCTCTGTAGACTGGAAGATCTCGTGGAGTTTCTGGCGAGAAGTGCACAAGAGGAGGATATTGGACATTTCCGCTGTTGTTCTGCAGTAGTCTTATGAGGATGAAGAGTATGTCGAATAGAATCCAAAGCTTAATAAGTCAAGTCCACAAGAGTGACCAGTAGACTGAAATCTCAAAAGAGTAAATTCTTCGGAGGTCAAAAATTTTAAACCGAATCCTGGTAACCTATTTATTGTTGTTTTTTACTTTATGCCTGCCCTCTTATCAACTGCCTCGACTTTAAACTGTGTTCCCTACCTCATCCGTCGAATTATCTTACACCCCCTGTATTTAATAACTGCCAACTAAACCCTTGTCACCTAGCTCCCTGTTCTACTCCATTGTGCACGTTGCGGACTGCCTGATATATCAAGTGTTCTCGTAGGTATCCACTTTCTCAGACCCGTTCGGGATATAAAAAATTTTGTGGCAGTGATGTCCGGCACGAAAGATCTCGTCCGGAAACCCACGCAAACACCTTGCACACCTCCGAAAACAGCATCGGCCTACCCTCCATCTCCATTCTCCCCTTCTGACATCTACTCTGGCCCTTTCCGACGCCTCAAGACCGTGCATCAACGCCTCCCGACTAACCCCGCCCTATTTCCTACCTCCAACGCACACCCAGATATCTGCGTCATCAGTCTCCACACCCCAACCAATACAATCACCGATCCTGTGTATAGGTGACGACTTCGCTCAATGGATGTCGGCATCAGCACCCTACCTAGAGCTGGTCGTCGACAATTTCAAGAAGACCACCCTCAAATACCTTATTACACCTGACCTTATCTACAAGGCAGATGGGCTGGCACCCTCTCCTTTCTGCTTTTTCGAAGAGTATATTGAGACTCTTGAACAGATATTCCAGTCGGAGTCAAGTGTGGCTGCGGAACAACGTTTCTTTAACAGAACCCCACAAGAAGAAGAGGCTTCGGTCGATTTCTACATCGAACTAATACACTTCTCTTTTCGTGCCTTTCCCCCACTGTGATGAGGACTGGACATTCAGCCACATGATAACCAGCATACGCGACCGCGAGTTGCCAATGATCTTCACCAGCCACCCTCCCACTAATGCCAAAGAGGCCCTCGCATTGGATGCAACTCAGCGCACCCAATTTCACTTGGCTCAGGAACCTCCAACTACTCGAAGGCCAACTTCGTTTGGCAACCTGCCAGTCCTACCGACCCATCAAGACCTCCCTACGCCAAATCAAACTTCCATCACCCATGCCTAAACCCATTGTTTTACCGATTAAACCGACTGCTACTACTGCGAACTGTACGGCAAAACCGCAAGAACCTGCGGTCACAACGCAGGTATCCATCCTTCACCCCTAACCACCTTGTTTACACTTTACTCTGATTTTAAACCATTGACAATTTCGGTCACAGTAGCTGATAAGAAGGTTTAGAATTTTAGAAGAAACGGGATCAGCTGGCTTCCTGCTCTATGACAGTCTCCTCCGCGGAACTCGATACCACCATTCAGAAATTCCCTAACTACAGATCCTCACTTTGCAAAACTTTGCTGACTTTGTTTTTCTTCTATTTTATTTGCGCACTTATCTGTTCTGTAGTCCGTTAGAATTCATCGAAAAAAAACTAAATTTACTCGAAATACCATTTCTGAGAAATTTCTACAAGAAACGAAAATTCCAAAGACGCAGAAGGTAATTTTTCACGTACGGTTCGGGTGACAACGTCGTTGATGGTAACTGTGAGGTTGTATCAAGGTTAAAATAGTCGCAGTTAGAGAGAATTTAATACCGTTGTGCTCAGTCGGTCTCATTTTTTTCGGTGGAGAACTGAAGATATGAAACAGAACCGACGACAGGACTGTTGAAAACACCCAGCATAAGGTGGGCTCTAAAATTGAAACAAAATTTAGGCCTATCGACAAGTAACGGATCCAAACCTGAACAACCCTTTTTTTAACAGGGACTTCTCCCGTTTTTTGTAGACGGATCATATCTCCGCGCATTCTAGGAAATCGAACATGCCGTCATCTCTTCCATAAGTTATTTTCCGTTCATCGTCCCTCATACCCTTTCAACCGTAACACATTCCGTGTATCAGATTCTTATATAACATATTTCCACTTACCATTACTATAACAACTATTGTATCGATATTCATGCCATTTCAAATATATTGTACTGATCGTTTAAACCTAATTTGTAAAAATATCGACTACTATATCAATCGCTTCGTTTATCTCCTATTCGTTGATATTATATCGGAATAATAAATTTTTCAGAAGACACAAAATCAAGAGATACTCCCGCGAAGAAGAATATTGAATTATATCCTCGACCCTATGATTCAGCTCCCTCGTTATCAGCGAATCGGCTGGGCGCTAAACAATAAGTCATTTTCCGTTCACCGTCCCTCATATCGTTTCAACCGTAACACGTTCCGTGTATCAGATTCTTTTATAACATATTTCCACTTACCATTACTATACCAACTATTGTATCGATATTCCTGCCTTTTTAAATATATTGTACTTATCGTATAAACCTACTTTGTACAAATATCGACTACTATATCGATCGATTCGTTTATCTCCTATTCGTTGATATTATATTGGAATGATGAATTCTTCAGAAAACGCAAAATCAAGAGGAAGGATACTGAATTATATCCACAACCCTATAATTCAGCTGCCTCCTTATGGCCGAATCGGCTGGACGCTACAATGGTAGCAGTGATAGCCAGACCCTTCTTCCCCCAGGTATTTTACACAAACCACTTCCCCACCTCAACCATCCCTCTCAACCAAGAGTGTCCCGAGCAGATCACCTCCTCGCCCCAGAACCCTTCGACGCTGAACATAACATCCGTAACTGCTTGATCAAGCTGCCTTTTTCATGTTGACCTTGCCCCTTCCGACCACACGCGATATATGTTACGTATCCTCGGAAGTTGGTGATGACTTCCAGAATTTATCTCCTCACGCCTTTCCATGTGGCCAAGGACATACTGCTCTCATTATTCGATAACCAGAGTTCCTCCTCTGTAGCCTCTGAACAGCCTCCGTCAAACGCAACAGCCCTCCGACAAGTTCGCCGCTGAGTTAATACAGCTGGCGTGTCGCATATTCCCCAAATTACCCCCAACCAATCACGATGATCTAGTCCTCGACCGCTTCATATCTGGTCTCCGAGATCGTGCAGTCTTGAATCACTTCATCCTTAACCCACCTACAAACCTGGCAACTGCACAACAACTCTGCCGTCCGTATGACAGTCGCTGAATCCAGGACAACACTCCGAACCCCTACAAACCCGCCCCAAGGGACCAAAGCTATATCTTACCCTTGACCCCGGATACCCGACCACCTGCCAAGAGAACGATGCTCCCGGTGCGTTTCCCCAACCACAACAAAGGGTGCCCATACTGCGCCGCGTAAGGACCCCACACACTTCATTGCGGGCACAACTCTTCCTATAAGTCCCCGTTTGTTAACTCTACTCATTTTAACCAACCCAGTCCTGTCTCTGCATTTACCATTCCGCTGCTTCTCGACAACCATACGGTCAACGCACTCGTCGATACTGGAGCTAACGTATCCTTTGTGACTCCCCTTAAACTTCTACAGCATTTACTTAGTTAGATAGAACCATTGCCAGCACCCTGCATCTCCGAGCGGCAAATGGCACTTTGATACCTATTTCTGGAACTATAACGTTACAAGTGGTCGTCAGTGATTCCCATGTAACTCACGAATTCTTAGTGACACCTAGCAGCTCGTGGCTCCTCGTTCTTGGATATGACTTCCTCACGACCCATGACTGCATCGTCTTCGCCCGTGACTGCAGTTTAACCTGAGCCCCTCACACCACCCTGACTTCCCCGGCAACTTCTTCTGACAACCCCGACATCGTTTATAATGCTGTTCTGCCAGCAGTCTCTTTGAACCCAACACCTTTTGTTGAAATCCTCCCGTCCCCCTCTCAGTAGGCACCGTAGCGCATTCCAAGTTGAGAAACCTTCTTACCTCTTTTGCCGGGAACTTCCCATGATCCATGGACAAAATCGGGCGGACACACCTAGTACAGCAAACAATCGACACCGGCGAAACCAAACCGATCGAGCAACCCCCACGATGGATCCCAGTACGGTACCACGACGAGGTCGAAAAATTCTGGATGAGTTGTTAGAGGCTAAAATCATCTAACCCTCCTCATCCCCTTGAGCATCCCCCATAACCTTAGAACTCAAGAAGGACGGTTCCCTACGTCTATGCATAAACTATCGCCGCCTAAACGCCGTGACGATACGTGATCCATTCCCACTTCAACGTTAAGACGATACCCTAGGCGCGCTTGGCAGTGCCACCTGGTTTTCCACACTCGACCTTAAATCCGGGTACTGGTAATTTGAGATCTACCCCAGAGACCGCCACAAAACTGCCTTTACTGTACCTCAAGGGCTATTTGAGTTCCAAACCCTACCCTTTGGACTCTGCAACGCCGCTGCAACCTTCCAACGCTTCATGTACCGTGTACTATGGCCTCATATACCGTATAAATACCTCGTCTACTTATACGATATTATCGTTTTTGGGCGCTCCACCCAGGAACACAATGACAACTAACGAGAGGTACTTGAGGCCCTCCGGGACGCAGGCCTCACAAGCAACTCAACAAAATCTCTCTTCCTGCGGGCTGAACTTAACTTCCTAGGACACCTCATTGCTCCTGGATATAAATCCCCCTTACCTGACAGCGTGGAATGGGTACGCACCTGGCCGACGCCCACGAACCAGGAAGAACTACGCAGCTTTCTAGTCCCAGTATCTTACCATAGGTGTTTCATACGCAACTGCATCCAAACGGCAAGCCCACTCCACAAACTCACCGATAAGGGTAAAGAGTTAGTTTGGTCAGGTGACTGCGCTCAAGCCTTCAAAGATTTACGAGCTGCTCTATTTTCTGCCCCATTACTCGCCTTCCCGAAAGTAGAAAACGACGCGCCCACATTCATTTTAGACACAGACGCCAGTCAGAACGCCATCGCTGCATTCATGTCACAGTCCGATAAAGAAAACGTCGAACACCCCAGTTGCCAGTAACACCCTGAAAATAACACAACGCCAGCACTGCATGTTCTGCAGAGAGCTGTTAGTTATTATAGTATTCATCCGTCAGTTTAAGCATCTACTAATCGGCAAACGTTTTACCCTACGCACAGACCACTGAGCATTAGAGTGTTTGGGCTCATTCAAGGATCCCATGGACGAACTCGCACGCTGGCAAGAATTCCTGCAGGACTTCGACTTTGACTACCATTTCCACCTAGGGCACAGGCATGGCAACGGGGATGCGCTGTCAAGGTTACCGCAAAATGACGACCTTATAACGGATGCCACGACCGCGAGTATTAACGCTATCACAACCTCAGAGCCCACAAGATACATCTAGTCAATCAAATCAGAGCAGTGATCCGGACACAGCTATCATATTTCGCCATCTAACCGAAGGTCTACCAAAACCGACCAAAAGAGACATGAAAGACACCAGTCTGAAGGCACAACTGCTACTTCACCAATGGCCGTACTTAACCTTACAAAACGACATCATGTTCCTCGGCGATCCCTTCTCCCATCATCTACGCCCCACCGTTTTATGTTTGTTAAATCGAGCCTGTATTTAATGACCTCCACAATCAGTTGGGGCATTGTGGCCAATGGTGCACTACACAGGCCACCCGTAACCGTTTTTGGTGGCCACAGTTACGTTCGTCCACAAACATTTTTTTGCCAGTCGTGTTTAACATGCGCCTCCTTTAAATCGCCCACCCCATCCTTCCGCGCACCGCTACAACCCATCACCACCGGTTTTCACGGGCACGAATACATCCTCGTGATGATTGACTATTTTACGAAGTTTACAGAAGCCATTCCCCTGCGCCGTCAAGACGCAGCGTCTGTGGCAAATGCTATCAACTGTACATGGATAAGTCGTTGGGGCTTACCCCTATGGTTTCCTTCAAACTGTAGAAGTAATTAAGAGTCTCGACTGATGCGGAAGGTCTGCGAAATGTTAGACATTTGGAAAACCCACACAACCCCCTATCATCCTGAAGGCAATTGTCTTGTAAAACGAACAAACCGCACGATCCATAAAACCCTACTCGCGTTTACTAAGGACGGCCACCAACACGACTGGGATATCCACCTACCATTTAGCCTCTTGGCTTTACCGCGGAACGACCCACTACTCCTCCGGATTCACACCCCATTACTTATGGAAAGGCCTTGACCTTTGCCTACCAGTTGACATCTACTACCCCTTACCGTCACCGGACAAAACAATACCCCGAACCTTCGCTACAAAACTCCTCAAGGTCATATGATCTGCACACAACGCCGCACGCGTAACCCTAGGAAACGACTCCATCCCCCAAAAACAACACTTCGACCGATACACTGCCAGCACTGCGTTCCAAATCGGTGACCTCGTAATGTATTACTACCCCATTCCACCCCGCGGTACTTCGGCAAAACTCCACCACCCTTCGCGTGGACCACTTGCTGTGCTCGATATCATAGCCCCCAAACCAGCTTCCTCCTACGTGACAACATCTGCGCCGAATCACCCCCCTTCACTGCCCATTTCTCTAATTTGAAACCATACTGCAGCCGCCTCCCCATCTGCACCACCAATTATCTGCCCATCCTTCCCGCAGACCAGGTACCCCAGTTGCCATAGAAGTAACTGAACCTCACAGTGTTGATCCTCCCAGCACTGAGGACAGTGCGGCATCTTAGAGGAGGACTGTGTAGCGGACCCGAACTACCCTGTTGTTTCAACCGAGGCTTCTTCCGTTTTGTAGACGGGATATAACTCCGCACGTGCTAGCGCGTCGGACATGCGGCCGCCTCTACGATAAGGCGCTTTACATCCATCGTCCCTCTTGTCGTTCTAATCATAACATATCCCCGTTTATCATTATTCTAACATTCATTGTATTAATATTCCTATCGCTTCGCGTATACTGTGCTCATCACATTAACCTTTTTTACGTGCATATTGACTACTATATCGATTGCCTTGTTTATCTCTTATTCGTAATATTATATCGGATTGACTGATTCTTCAGACGACGCAACGTCAAGAGATACCCTCGTGAAGAAGGATACTGAATTATATCGGCGACCCTATAATTCAGCTCCCTCCTTATCGCCGAATCGGCCGGACGCTACACAATAAGTCATTTTCCGTTCATCGTCGCTCATATTGTTCCAACCTTAACACATTCCGTGTATCAGATTTGTATATAACATATTTCCGTTTACCATTAATATAACATTTATTGTATCGATATTCCTGCCATTTCATATATATTGTACTTATCGCATGAACCTACTTTGTACAAATATCGACTATTATATCGATCGCTTCATTTATCTCCAATTCGTTGATATTATATCGGAATGATTAATTCTTCAGAAGACGCAACATCAAGAGATACTCCCGTGAAGAAAAATACTGATTTATATCCATGACCCTATAATTCAGCTCGCTCCAGTACGACGAATCGGTTGGACGCTACAGACATATAGAAGTGCATAAATAAAGCAGTATGTTAATAGTCTATTTTATCAGGTCGAAATGTGGGCGGGAAACGCAAAATAGAGGTGGTCTTCTACACGTTGAGTTCTGGAGTTTTTCTATATTTATTTTTTGTTCTGTTAATGACTATGGTTCTGTTTCAGAGCGAACTTAATTTAACTGTAGTGTACTAGAGTGTGATTTTACTCTTTTAGTCAACGAAAACCGCTTTGTTAGCCCCCTTAACGGCCCTGCAATTGCAGGGCTTACCTGTCAGATCACCTTCGTGTAATTTCAGCATTAACTGCATTATTTTTCTAACGTTTCTTCCCAAACTGGATTCTTGAATCTCAAATCACTCGGGTATTCTCGCAAACTAACTTCAAAGTAATCCAAATCTTAACACAAACCGAAGTTGACTCGATATATCGATATATCCAAGTACCGCTTCCCCTTAAACTGTCCACGTAATCCTATACCTAGTGTTTGGGTTTACCGAAATCTTTGCTATACATTTATCACAGTCCCGACCAGGCGAGCACGTGATGTTCAGTGTTTGGCATGAACATCAACGCTACTGGCTGTTGTGTTAATGAGAAGAAGATATCCCTAGCTGAAGTGAACATTTTAATAGTCTGACGTTTGGAATTTTTTGTTCAAAACCGTCATCTAAGACAGCCACACAGCGGACGCAATATTTACTGGGTTCAGTTGCCATGCTTCCACATGCCGTTCTTTATTTGCATCTTCCGTATTCATCGTGATAATTGTATTTGGTGTGATTATTGTTTGCCCGCTCGTATCACTTCTGTCACTTACTACAAGTTTATCACTAGTATTCATTATTGCAGTGGTAACCACTGTTATTTCGCTCACTGATACTCTCAATGGAAGCGATTTTGGCTCGCGTTCCCACCGCGTAGCCAGTTGCTTTGCCCGGAAAGGATGTCAGTATCAAATATTTAATGGGAGGTCATTGCATTTTTTGATAGACTCTAAGACAGAGAACTATCATTAAAGTAGATCGCGGTTCAAGCTGTTGTTATCTCGCGAGAATTTTGGCCTAATCAAACTTGAGTGTGACCGTGGCCCGTTGGGTAAACAGTGACCTGCGGAGCTGACGTCCTTCGTTCTTACCGCATCCGGAGCAATCTCTGTTTCTGCGACGTGTTTCTTTATCCTAAACTGCGTCATATTCTGTAAACGACTCTAGCTATTTGTTGCCGTGGCGGTTCTTTCAGTTTCGCTATTTGGTGCCTGATACTTATCTCTGGTTTATGTATGCCTTTAAATCCATTTGATGTGGAAAGCTACTGACTATTTCCGAAATCTTTCCAACATCCATGTGCGCTGGGTAAAAATTAGGAACCAGTGCGATTTAGTCTCCTGTCTCATTCGTTCATGCATCGAATGACGACGTTTCGCGGGTAGCTATTCGCTCTGATTACTCTCGAAGGTAATGTCATTCAGCAACCTTGTCTTCTAGTTGACTATAATGTGTCTGAGCACACCTACATAGTGCTCATACACAACTGCTTCGGTGGTCGATGGGGTGGTGGCTGTGGAAACTCGGTACTTGCGTCGTATTTATCGGCCACTAAAATCCTTCGGCAGAAAAGAGCATCAAGGATGACCGGTTGGTTGTTTTTTCCTATTTATCGTAAATTTTATATCCAGGAAACGGCGTTAAGGCGTCTCTTAAGCCCCAGTTTTTGATTCCATCTGATAACGACGAAAAGGCGATCCACATACCTATCTAAGTCGAAAGAACAGTCACAAACCACTGCAATATTTTGTTAGATTCTTCCGAACGGAGACAAAGTTTTCGGTGGTTTTATGCGGGATTGTCAGATGGTTCCCATTTCATAATACGACGCGCAAGGACCGATTTCCACACCGTCCTCTTTCGTCCCTACGGAGTGGGTAGACGATGATTCGGAGAGGGACTACTATTTATGATTTCTTCGGCAAAGGTGTCTAGTCTGCATCGCAGCTGATCCGTTCACGCACGCCTCTGGACGCCCTCAACTTCTCCCAAAATTACCGTTTTCTGTTTGCAACTTTCCCTTCTCTACCATTTTTACAGTCTGTTCCACCTATTGCCAGCGCGACTGCTTAGTCGTGCCCTGCCTGCTTGAGCATTTCCTGACTTGGCACCAATCGACGCCCAGGCACCTGCAGTTACTACGTGCCGGGACTGCCAGCCTGGGTTTCCATTAATACTTGCTGAGTCTTGTACGCCCCTTCGCTACAATAAACTTTATACACCTTAATCTGTCTCTGCAGTCTTTTTATTTTGGAATTCTCACGGTATCGACCGCTTCACTTTCATTCCTGTAGAGGTCTCGTGATGAATAATCGAGAACGTATGTTTGCCGAATTCGACTTCCTCAATGTTTTCATGTGCGTCATCGCATAACTCCTTTACTGTATAGTAACCTTTCTCTTATGACATTATTTAGAACCTTTGTCCTAAGCATTCCCGTCATTATAGGCCTGAAACCACATGGACTGTACCTTTTCGTTTCCGGTATTCGACTTCTTTTTTAATGATTTATGTAACACTCAAACAGCCTTAAACGCGGGATGTAAAGTTTACGCGGTATCGCTCGCCATGCGTGCTCTGTTGGCGATATTTTTGGGCCTCGGCCGTGCAGCGGGCCTCTCATTCATCCTCTGAAGCTCGCTCGGGAGATCCCTATGCACTATACCAAACTTATTTAACACCGCTAGGTTTATATGCTCCATGATTCCTTTGTGGTGTCCTGACTCTCTGCAAAGATATAAGCATAGCCCTGTTTGTCTTGAAGTTCAGTTTGTAACGGATTCAACTCCGCTTTCAATCGAAGGCTGGTTTTAACTTTCCAACTCGCTGTATCAGACCAACCCTCGTCTTTTCTTTTTAGGCTAGATGCTGGTCATTTCTTCGCAAGACTGTTATCGCGGCGCGTGCGAAAAATCGGCATCTACGGCTACCTTTCAAGGGCTTTTGGAATACTTTCATTATGGAAATCAAGGAATAAACGATCAAGTTTGAGCCGGTAGTTCGCCGTGACAAATTCTTTAGGGCTGGGGTTGTGGTTATCGGACCCTTCAAACACTCCTTTCCTGGTTTCTTTTAAACATTTCAACCAGCTTTGAAATGCCCAACCTCCTCGACATTCAGAAAATACTAGTGAATATTGGAGATAAGCCACCTACGTTTTACCAATCTACGGAATGGATAGGATCGGTGGAGGCTAGTATGGTTATTTCAACTCTTACAAAGGTACACAGTAATATATCTAACCTAAATACTCAAGGTAGACTGTAGGATTGTGAACGTCCCATATGGAAAATTCGATAACGATCATATTCAACAAATAAGATCCCATTTTCTATCTCATGGCTCACCAATAATGCTGGGTAAGGGCGCCCTCTCCGTCACCGTGAGTGTTCTAGGTGGAAGTACAGACAGTTCGTCAAAGTGCATTCTCGCTGTAAAAGACGAAGCCCAAGGCGACCCTGCCCTTCTTATCCTCGTGAGTTTTATGTCGTATATTGGCAACTCCTGACGGATTGTTGACCGTTGCTTGATACCAATTATCATGACCAGTATGCATGCCCTTCCACCTTTGTTAACTGCTTTAAGAATGCGGCAGTTTCTTGGATAATGAACCTCTGTTAATGAACGCTAACGAAAATCACTCGTCCCTTTCTGCTTCGAGGCTCACTCTCGAGACCCGCCGGCATCCGCACAGCGGTTAGTATCATAGACAGATGAACATTGCCGACAAAGACAATGGAGACTGGTTTCCATTGTCTTTGCCGGCAATGTTCATCATCCCCCATAAAGTCGTTTCTTTTCGACCAAACTTTTCTAAAGCACAACGCCTTCGCATCTAATTGTCTGCCTGGTAGGCCGGCCACCAGAAAGTCAATGGAAAAATTTTAAGCTGAATATCGTTCAATAAGCCTACGTATGTTCATCGTCTGGTGTGTGACGTCACGACAACGTTAGCCCGCGGCACATATAAAGGAAAGTTTTTAATCCCGCCGCGTTCAACGGAGCGACTTTTTGCCCTCGCTTCCCCAAGAAAACGATTGGCTCTGGTAGCCACGGACGCACTAGCCCGGCGGCCAATGCCGGCATGAGCTGTTGTCAGTGCATCCGGCAAGACATCTTGAACTTCTTAGAGAATAAAGTTTGCCCGATACCGTTCTAGAAAATCAAAACTAATAGATTTGCATCGAAACTACGATTATTCTCCGATTATCCCCTTCCACAGGATCCTCATTTGTACTCCCAGACGACCGCCTCTGACGTAGATTCTCTGTGGCGAGATGGATGGCTCCGGTGGCACAACACGAAAAATTTATATGAAACACATTTTTACAACATGTGCATGCCATTGGCACACACGAACATAAAACACACATGAAGAAACACAATAAACTTATGACAAGTCTTTGCAAAACTTGTCGTACATTTCTTTTAGTATAATGTAGGAGTCTCTGTACCGTTCTTCATTCTCTCGACACGCGCCTTTCCACCTAAAATAAAAATCATGCAGTAGAAGCAAATTGCCAAGCGCGGCTTGGGTGGAACAAGAGATCAATGGGTGTTTGGTTTGTACTAAACGCTTATACTCAGATGTAAAACGTTTTAGACACCTCGTATCGAAATGAGTAGAAACTATCTGTCATAAGACATCTACTATTATAGGAAGTTCTTCAAAATTACTACGGACTGCATAAGCATTGTTGCTTTGATACAGAATTTTAAACTGTCGAGAACTTGCTAGTGAGCTTTGAGAAAAGCTGTTGCAAGCGGTCACTGAGCAGCCCAAAACACTCCCATAGAGCCATCAGAGATGATATAGAAACGAAATTACACCTTATAGAGGATTGATAAAAGCAGATAGACGAATTGTGCCCGAGACCTGTTGTAATCGGGTTGGAAACCAGCCAGTGGTATGACAAAGCGCGTGAATACACCATCGCCTAGTAAAACCCAAATTAGTTCCATGAAAGTATTTGTATCAACTAATTCGGTCAGCTCCATGTTGGGGATTGCCCACATCAAGAATGATCGCCTTCAATTGCAGACGGCCGGCGGCAGACGCCAAAAGTTTGACTAACCGGCATTTCAACCTGATAGGACCGGTTTTCTTCACATCTGGCGATGTTTGTAATTGACCAGCTAGAAACTGTCGTCATATAGGGCGAAATGACATCTGGGTGACATCGCTTGCAGATGGGTGCATTGCATTACCTACCGATCTCAACCGGCGGAAGACGACGGTGCGTTTTATGTAGTATCCCTGTTCCTATTGCCGGCGGGTACCGATAACGATTTAGTTGGCTCCAGATTGCACGGCAGTGCAGTGCGTACATATGCCATAATCGCTAGCTGGGTATTCAGTAACCAACCAGTTTGATTCTCATTTCCAATACATGAACGTACTATCCTAGTTTGACATCCTGATATTCACAGTGCTGCCACGGAACTGAACTCATTTCATATATGACAATAACTGGTAAGGGTGAAGTACAGTATTTGCCGAACACTTGAGGTTTGCTTGGCGTGAACAGGCAGTATGCCTTGACCGGGTTTACGAGTTCAGAAGGTATATCGAACCGAACGCGTCTCGGAAGTGATGGCTGTCTGTCGGTAAAGGGATAGCCGACGGTCCAATGAAAGCCCGTGGTACTGACAGGATCCTAGTGGCATTCAACAGTGTAATTCCTCGCAAATCGCGCATGTCTGGCCACACGTGATCAACGATGTAACCGAGCACTCATGTGAGCATGGACAAATTCAGCCTCGCTGCATCGGACGAGTCTAGCAGAGTTGGCCTAGCGTGCCCGGAAGGACAGGTAGGCTATTTGACGTCCAGTGCAGCTAGTGCAAGAGTCAGGGTTTCAGGCGGCAAAATTAAAAGGCACTTTATAAGCCGTGCCTGATTCCCATAAAACTACCCAAGTACTGACCTCCAAGGTGCAGGCCACATTTTGTCCAAACATTCGAGCTCCCATCAAAGAGGTAAACATCTGAATGCATCTGGTTTCCGCCTCAAAGCTTCCTAGAGGGCCCTTCTGAACATTGTCAGCGCCCTACTCTTGAGGGTGTAGGCCATACCCATAACGTTGAGGCGCATAACAAATACACATTTAAAAGCACCGATAACGGCAATCCCAAACACAAAGCTCTCCGACGATTCACTAAAACGATGTTGACTAAACTGGTCGTGGATAACTGTATGAAATAGTCGCTCTTAATATACCAAAACGTTTTTTCAATAGACGAAGTCAAAAGACTGCTTTCTGACCGGTGTCTAAGAACAACTTAATGAGTTGATATCGAACCTGAAATGCATGTCGCAACAAAGCTATAAAATGCCACAAGCAGAAAACTATGGGCATGGAAAGCAAAATAAAAATGCAGTCCGAAAAAAACCGGAAAGGAAATTAGGATTACGAACGCTTTGGGCACTTGATCTCATAAGACACGTGCGATTAGCTTACTTTCTTCGAATTTCCCTCCACCTAGTTATGTGCTGCTCCAGGAGACCCTCGGGTGACATTTCTTTCGGTGGGTTCTAGAACTGATTGTTAAAAGTCGCTTGAAACCGAAAAATTACCTCAACGTTGATTACAAATGGCTGGCCAGGTGAGGGGAGCGGCGGGGGAACCCGCACTTCATTGTCAGACAGGCCGTCATTGGGCTTAGGTAAGGCATAATGACAGTCAGGTAGCTGGTCGTTGCCCTGCAAGGAAGGGAAAGTGTGCGATCGTCAGCTACTCTCGAACGATAAAATGGCGTGAAACAGGCAGGCCAGCCGGTCCAGTTCACGACTGAAGGTGGAAATAGCTTCCATTTAATTAAAACGATTAGTACGTCTCGAGGATGAGACAACTAAAAGACTACCTCGCGTTCCTCCTCTTGATTTGGAATGTCATTCCACGATGAAGTATCACTTTGGTTTAGATTTCTAATCCAGGCCCGGGCCATTGGGTACAGTGGAGAATTTTCCCCAAACTGCCCAAAGTCAACGCTGCGTTCAAAAACTTTGATAACAAAAGATTCTAAAGAAGATATGAAATATCAGAAATACCTACCTTTATAGTTATCCTCATCATCAGAGTTTGGGCCGCGTTTGCGGCGCTTGATTTCGCTACCACCAACTTTGTAATGTGGCGATCGAAACTTGTCCTTATCGAGCTCCTCTTTACGGTTTACAACTTCGTCCTTATATTTCAAGCTCTCTTTGCTAAAAAAAATCGTTGTGACAGCATAAACATACACTTTATCTGGATTTTCTTGATATGCATACAGGATTTGGTCAAGATTTTCCCTCGCAAGAGAAACGTCGGCTTCTAAAAGAGAAATTAAAATGGGAGTCTACAAACCATCCGGTTCTGGCCACCATGCACGCTCGTTCCAGTTGGACGCCATACTTAGTAAAAACGACTGTAGCGTCCGAGGACGTTGAACAAGGCAAACACGGGGTTATGTAGAACGGATAACTCCTGGTACAGAGCAATCTGAACAGAATTATTAGACATTTCACCACACCCATCCAAACGGGCGAGCTATAACAAGACTGCGGTAGTAGGAAAGACACGCCAATAACGAACACGGATTTAATATACCGAGAAATAGTTAATGTCCGAAAAAAAGGAGGAGGTACAACAAGGGAAAGATCCGTCTGGGTGGTTAGATAACGCCGACACGTCCGCCTAACAATCGATGGGGAGTGCAGTGCTGTGGGCAACTGTTGGGGAGCGCCATGAAAGGTGCCGACGTAGTGAGAGAGGTGAGTTTCAGTTTTGCGAGATGCGAGTCGGCAGTAGGTAGGGGCACCAGCTTTCTTTAACGATACGCGGTTAGACCATCTCCATAGCAGATCTACACGAAAGTGACCTCAAGTCATTCAAACCACTATTCAATTCTCGATTCGTTACACAGCCTTCTGAGGTTCAGCACTGCCTTCATGGCTATTAGTTTATGTTCGCAGGGAGGAAATGTGTATGCTCCTCTATGTCTTTCATCCAGGGATGTAGGGGTTACTGGTTGTTTCCTAGTGGACGGCGATCGGCAGGGCTCCTGCGTCTGCGATCTCCGTGTATTAAGAAAATTGACAGTAACCCCGACATCCGAGCATGAACTCCGAGTTTTTATGCAAAAAATTCAGTAACAAAACGCGTTTCGCATGAATTCTTCCTATTTCAAACGGAAGTTAATGAGGGTAAGCAGCCAGAGATAGCGTTCAACAAAGCTAGTCAGCGGCGAGGGTTATTTTCCCAAAAGCCTCATAAGGAACGGCAGTATTGAGGGTGCATTGCAGGACCACGGCCTCGCCATGATCAACACTGACCGATAAGTTAAAAGTCATCTGGGGTGATCTTTGAGTGTGAGGTTATGTGCTATGGCTGCTGCGAAAGTTCGCAGCTGTGGGATAGGGAGGAGCACACACCCTTCTTCTCTCTCCGAACATAAACGTCAACAGCACCAAAGTCAGTGCTGCAACTCAGGAAGGAGCTATTTACGAAACCAGGAATTTAACAGATGTGTTTGAATGACTCGAGTTAACTTTCGCATTGAACTGCGACGGAGACAGTACAAGCGAATAGTGACGTAATATCATTTATACAATTCTGTTCAGTTCCCAGTTCATACTAAAACTCAAAAAGTAATGATTTAATGTTGTTCGATACGCGGCACAAGCGAATGTCTTAGAGGAAATTAAAGGTTTGTCGGGGTTAACGACAACAAGCGAGCATAAAATAATACGGGAAGGCGAGAGATGACGACTGAGGAGTCGAGCGGACCAGACACCCTTGTAACGTTGGATACCATGCTGGGCAGGTGAACGCCTAAGTGGAAATCAACGGGCGGTCGGGGTTATCAACTAACAACATTAGACGACAGCAGAGCGAGAGATAAAGAGCAGACGAATTGGTCAATTCTTCTCCTTTTCGTAACACCCGCGCAAAAGTCCGGGATCAGTTTAAAAATAAGATTCGTTCGGGGCCCCTTTATTCGGGTCGATAAGGGCATTTACTGAGGGCTTTCCTTAAAAGAGAGGAAGAGATATAGACAAAATATCAGAAGACTTTCTGTATCATTACAAGAAGTCCGATCTTTTTTGGCCCTCTGACCAAAGGCAGAACTAGGTAAAGTTGGTGTTCTAATTGCACAACTTCAATTAATCAAAGGTCTCAATATTCGGACCTCAAGAATGGGAACAACTTAGAGACCGATGCATATATTCACCTGGGAAGCACTGTTACCCGAATATCTGGAAACGAAAATATAAATTTGCCTGAAAAGCTGGGTAGTTTTCTGTGTTTCCATCCGGGGATCGCTATAGAAGTTCAAAAAGTGTAATCATCGCTCTAATGTGCATCCATGGTCATGCTAAAAATTTCACGATGAACGAAGACGTTTTTAGAAGCCGTACAGCTAAACTAACTGACTAGTTGATTGCTTATCTATTTCATTCAATTCATGGGCCCAATAATTCGCTATGGTTTCTGGAAAATATTCGATTGATTCTTTCAGATTAACGGCACAAAATCATCCGACAATCTAGAACCACTGAACATCGTGTAACTCTTTTGTTATAATTCTCCCACATATGAAACCTGAGCTACGAATTCGGGTATTGGGTGAAAATTGAAATTGATTTGAAATTTGCTTCGGATTTCAAGCCCTTCTAGTTCACGAAGTTTTAGTCTCTATCATAGTTTATAATAATAACAGTTATCTTTAATGCCAGTTTATGGACATTTTCGGACTATATCCAGTGGATTTCAGGCCGGCATTGAAAAAGTGTTTTCGTGTCTTTATGTTATTCTGGAGAAAAAACTGCTGCCTGCAGAATGAAAGCAGTATAGATCGGGGACAGTCTAACACAAGTGCACATTTTTTGCAGTCTCTGTTTTTTTAGTAACCGGGATTCTAATCCAGGCAAGTTTGCCGAAGACATCACCGGGTGCAGGCTGCATAGAAGGTGCCAGAGCCCTCAAAGTAAGATCTTGGATCGGGCTCAGATGCCGCGCATTCCGTCGAACTGGAAAACAGATGCTTCCACGTCGGCACCCAGAATTCTTTGAAGCTGTTCGGAATGCAATACACTAGTATTAGTTCTCTTACAAAAAGAATAATTTCGCAGGATTTTATATTATGGGGCATTTATTCCATATGGCTATGGCGTTTACCGAAAAATAGCCTACGATACTTAACTTTGCGAGCTAAGGGAAGAAATAAAAATATATTGCGATTACTGCTGCGCCGATGGTGATCAAGCTGTCTCACAGTGGTAAGGGGATTAAATGTACAACTCTTCAAAAGCTTAAACAGGAAAACGAGTTCTTTCTGTTATCGGTGATCAATGTTAATAAGCCCACAGCGTTCTCAATACGTCAGATTATGGTGCTCCGTAAAGAAGTGCTGAACTGATTCTATTTTCTTCCGTTCACTAGCATGCAGAAGGCTAACTAGAAATAAGCAGTATTTTGGACCAAGCCTAACTTATATTTGATGATAATTGAGTCTAATATCGATCGTTTTAAAATTTCAGAGGATAAATCCACTAGTTGTGCGTCGTTTTGAGTCAATCAGTATGCAATGCTCTGAAAGATCTAAACCATTGGAATTTGATGGGCCCAGATATTTAACAACTGCAGGCACATTTAGCTCGTAACCATATATGATAAGTTGAGGCTCTGGACGTCGCCTACACCCATTACGGAGCATTTGTGCCAAGAAAGGGAAAGGTGCTATGTGCAGCACCATTGTACAATGGCCTCAAGGTCGTTTTTTTAATTGTTCTAGCGTGGTGTCATAATCTGCCGGCTTGTATCGATAGGCAACTTTTAAATAATCGGCATACATACAAAATAAACCCGGTACATCATTGACAAAAAGAAAAAATACGAGCGGGGCAAGCACACTTCCCTGAATTACTCCACTCCTCACACGTGCGGGTTTGGAGATACCATTGAAAATCTTAACATGTTGTGTGCGAGAGATATCGAGTTCAGAAGTTCACCTCACATACCGAAAGAGGAGAGTTTCAGGAGAAGGATGACATGGTCAAACACGATCAGTGGTTGTAGTGAACTCGAAATAGACTATTTAAAATGCAAACCATTGTCCCTAGATTGTAGAACGTAATCAAAGAAATAGAGCTGATAGGTATTACAAGACGTCGTTTTGAGGAACCCATGCTGGGCTGCATTCAGTAGGTTATTTTCGGTTATGCGATGCATCATCTTATCTTTGATCAAGGTCCCCAAGATTTTCGAAGCTGTGGAAAGCATATTGATTGGCCAAAAGTCGTCAACGGACGTAGATTGATCGTGTTTGGGGAAAGGTAGAATGTGGGATTCCTTCCACGCACTGGGAAAGGTTTCACTTTCCAGAGCTAGGTTTAATATCATAAATAGAAGGGACGGGAAAATATAATTAGCCTCCGCCTTTATAATACTTACCGGTACGCCATCTGGTCCAGTACTATGAGATTGACGAAAACGGCGAACGGTATTTTTACTTCCAAGAGGGTAAAAGCCATGGTTTCGAAGATGGCAATGGTCACACTCTAGATGTACGGAAGGCGAACGGTCGAGTTTTTAATAAATGTTCTGGACAAAAAACCATTTTAACTATCAGCCGTCAATTTTTCATCAACTATAGGATTGCCAACAGCGTCTCGATGGACGGGATGCCATGTTATTATTTGGGTCCTTATTGCACGTGAGAAAAGTTTCGCGACCTTTACCGAACGGTTTTTGACATATTTGACCTCATCGGCTAGCCGCTTTTCTTCGGATAGCTCTTTAACCTACTCAAAAATACGTGGAATCAAAGGCCGTATGGAACTGTCGTTTTTTAAATGGAATCAACGAGAGATTTAAAGTAACCTACGTAATGCTACTGCAGTATTAGCCTAGTCTACCACCTTAAATTATTTTCCTAGGCAGTTTTTATCTCCTACCCTCTAGTAAAAAATGGAGGCCTATTGAACTCTGCCTCCATTTTAAAGGTAGAAGTTTTTAACTGCCTATTTTCTAGTTGACTATTAATTTCAAAACATCACTTGTTATTGACCTAAAAGGACAAGTTCTGACTAAATTATTAAATATTTGCACATTTTATCTGCACACTGCCATAATTGTATTTCGTTACTAATGTTCTTTGAGACAGTGCCTTGCCGGCGCTAACCAAAAATAAATTCTAAAAAATTCTAGAAAAAAAAGGGAAAAGCCTCATCCGTGACATACATAAATTTCTTACGGAGAACAAAACCAGAAATACGTGTATCCAAAACTTCGTACAGCAGACTGGTACAGGTTTTCACATCCTGACATAGAATGAAATCAGACCAGTCGTGGGAATTAAGATGTATCAATAATTATGTCAAAATGGCTGATCGGAAATCAAAGAAAAAGCTATATTTTTGGAAGACATTTCATCTGTTTCGAATTTTAGCGTAGAAACGACGATTTCGTGGTTTGAGTTCTCAAGTGGGCCTAAAGATGTCACTGCTAAAGGCAGCCAACCTCTGGAGAAGATAACATCAAATATACTTGATCCTTGAGTAAGGAAGTCAACAACTTATTTCCACATGCCGATATCTACGGCCTCGAGTATGTCCTTAAACTTTATGGGGCCAGCAGGTACCGGAAACCATCGAATTTCAGGAAGTTTGAAATCATCTGCAATTAAGCAATACCTAAAACTTAAGCCAGATGCGGCGTAAAACGCTTGTGAGAGACAAAAAGCGTAATCCGCCCGGGAATTGGGCACTCCATAGACAAAGCCAACGAGTAAAGAGCTCTTATATTTTATGGTAATTTGAAGCCAATAGCTCTCTTCAACCACAGTAAATTGCGGAAGGCCTAAGGGTCAAACTGCCAGGGCTTGCTTAGCATCGATAAAGCTTCCTCCACCACGGCTGTCACGACGATCATTTCGAGTAAAATTATAACCTTTAAGAGAGAGTTTGGAGTCGGCTACGGAAGGTGTTGCCAATGTTAAAATTACTATAACAATTTCTGTACAGTGGACGAAGACCAGTGTCTGAAGCAGGGGCATTTTATTGAGCAATGATCTGGATTTTAGAACGAACAATTTCAGTGGGCAAGTTGTTTGATTTTGAGGGAGGGCGATTAAGTTTTCCAGTGGTTGACGGGCCACTGAACATAGAGGGCGGGTTATCTACCCTGTTCTGTAAAAAAGGTTGCGGGATAGCACGCGCCTGATGTTGGTAAAGGGCAGTAAAATGTGGAGGTGGAAATGACAGACAGGAGAACTGAGCACTACGGCTAGCTATTGGAGCTTGTCCGGGAAACCCGCTGGGCAGGATACTGCAAAGTATTCCTAGTAGAGTGACGCAGAAGGTCAGGTGAGTCTACTAGTTCAACAGGACCCTTGTTACTGAGAGATAACTGGGGAAACGACCGTGGAGTAGATTGGCTGTGGAGTGGGGGATGCAGTGCTGAGAGTTGAGTAGTCGCACCATTCTTGGACGAGAATGTTTGAATGTTTTGTTTAGCAGTCTCAATATGAGGTCTGGATGGTAGCTGGAAATTCGAGGTAGTTGGGATGGGGATATTTTCAGAAGTAGTAGGCGATTATAAATGAGTATTTTTCGTGGAGGGGCTAATCGTTTGCGATTTTCGTGTGGTCGAGACTTTGATCGGACTTGTTTTTGAGCTAACAATCTGCACTGGTTTAGCAGGAGTTACTGGTAAACTTAGTATGAATGTAGGAAGAGGAGAAGTTTTGTTGTTTTGAGAATGAATAAGAGAAGTACCGTTGTCTTGGGATCTCACAAGATCAATCAAAGTCAGTTTCCGTACAGAGTTAACTTGGGATTCAGACGGCAAGGCCGTAGATCACCTTAGATGCAATCTTTTGAACATGACAACGGGAGTTGTCATTTCTCTGTTGCTTTCTGACAGTTTAAAATTTTTCAGTTTTCTTCGCATTGGTGTGAAGTCAGGGGAAACTGAGAAATATATCTATTCTGATGTGACAATTTCCTGGTTTTCACAATAGTCTATTAAGCCCCAGAGTTTATCTGTATGAGCATCTGGGGATAATTCGATCCTGTTTGTTTGAGCGCTTTGTGAACTTCCGCAGTTTTCGATACAACGACATAGCATTACCCGGAGATCAAATTTATCGGAGGGACAGAAAATACCGACGGGATGGTGCAAAAATTGTGTATGTGGATGAAGACTTAAAAGGGTCATGTTAGAGAACCATGGTTTTGTGCAGCGTGTAAGCTATATAATCAATCTGGTCATACCACTGTTCACATTTTAAAGCATCTTTGTTTCGTTGACCTTTACCACCATCAGAAATCCAATATGACTAGGCCAATTTCACTGTTTCTCAAAGGCGGAAAAATGTTCAGGTTGTCGATATCTGGAATATGTTCTCCACAGTTTTCTTTTCTTCTTGAGGTTATTTTTTGTTTCCGATGTCACCCACTCGGGTCAGGATACATGCAATCCCCTTTTAAGTGAACAGCAGCTCTTTGCCAACTACTGATGCAAGTTACTTAAGAAGAACCAGGCAGCGTTTGAGTGACGAACCTTTGCAGGACTCCAGTCCATCTCATTCAGTTGTTCTTTCATTTAGTATAATCCCCTTTCCATACATTTCTCTCTCTAACTGTTCGAAGTTTGGGTAAAGAAAAATGGCTGTACTCGCAAGCAAGAACGCAATGATCCCTTCGTCTAAGGGGCGTAAAGTAACTTAATCCAAGGATGCAATTGTTGTCTCTACTAATTATAAGATCTAAACAGCTTGACTGCTGCCCATTTCAGAACCGCATGCACATTGTGACATGTTGGGTAAGAAACCTGTCAGTTACCAACTGAAATAATTTCTGTTTGAATGAATTTTCTGATCACCAGCAGTATATTGATCTCCAATTTATGTCGGGAGAGTTGAAATCTCCAAGCTTTAATGCGTGTTTGCAAAGGCAGATTTGCTTTAACCTCTGTGATGAGTGCTACGTCCGTGTCCGTTCGCTGTCCTGGGCGTCGATATACCACGGCAATATGGAGGTCCGATTGGCTTGGGACTTTTAATTTACAACCAAGTATTAGCAAAAAGTGTTCCTATTTGGTGTGGCCCATCCGGAATGTAGTTAATGCCATCTCGTATGAACATTGCCATTCCTACCTTGACTTCTGCGTTTGCGATTTGCTCATTTAACCACTTTTCAGTTAGAGTTATGAAGTCAGGTTGTAAATGGTCCACGGCCAGTTTGATTTCATCTCTTTTGTTGAATAGACGCTGCACATTTGTGTGCATCATTGTCATATTGATTTGTTGTCTCGATCTCTGAAGACAGTTTGTGTATTTCCTCTCGTATTGACGTCTTTTCAATTCTGTTACCAATGTACTCATTTGCACCTGATCGGTAGGAGATTAATCCAGCTAAATTAACACTCCACGATGATTTTTTAATAGTCTGGACTTTAGAGATAGCAGTAGGTCTACCTGCTGTTTGCTTCCATAGAAATCTTTCCATGGTCTTAGTCGAACCTCCTGCGTTTCATTTCCAACGTGGGGCTACAATCGAAAGATATTTTGGATTTTGACGATCACACCGGGTTTTTGTGTATCATTCAATAAATTTTGCATGTCAGCAGATCATGTTTTACCCCTTTTTTGGGGTTAAACCAGTGGCCTTGGGGACTCCCTGAACTACGAGACAAAATGATCGGTCAGGGAAAGAACCTGTTTCTGTATTTTGGTTTTTTTTAATGATGAGGGTTGAATTATGTACTTTGTTACGGTCTGTAATATTGTGTTCAAATGTGTCTTCATCGATGAGCCTGCTGGTTGATTTTGGACATCACTTTGGATCTTTCAAACAGCGTAAGTTCTTCTGATACTGCGTTCGCTTGAATAGCTCCCGGAGAGCCTTAATTAGGGTTCATGACATCCAGATCTCCGGATAAGTCGCAGGCCTCTTTTATGCCATTAATTCGCTGATTACCATGATATTTTTTATTAAAGCTCGATGTACATGTATCGAGGAGGCTACTGTTGCTCTTACATGGTGCTGGATATACCTTAAGATAACTGTTTGTCGATTTTTCAGGGGCCATCGATCGCTGATTTACTTTTGTACAGACGGATTCTGTGGGCACAAGTTTTTCCGAACCTGGTGAAATGCAAGACATAGTTTCATCCTCGCCTATTTTTGTTCTGTTCACCTGCATTTTAACTGACTCAGAAGTTTGTTCTAATGACTTCGTCCTGTTTCTGTTTTTGTTTCGCTTAATATTCCGTCTATCGACCTTTGCCATTTCCCTGCCATGATTATAGTCTAGCTTGCTCATGTTTTTCAGCTCTTTTGCATCATGTTATGTTTGATAGGTACTGCTATTACTTCCGAGAGGAAATTGAGGTCTCCTTCTTATCTAAGAACTCCGGTAGTGAGTTCTCGAAATTCATCACAGCGCGTTAGCCCTTCATTTTATACCTTGCTTTCGGTCGAGTTCCGAAGTGCACTGATTTCTTCAATATTGCTGCTTGGTGGTTCTTCTCGGTCAACTGAGAGTAACTTGAGTATTTATGGTAAGATTTTTGTCCCATGAAATAGAAAACGGTTTACAAAGGTGATACAGATCATTATTTTTGGAGATTGTACTATTTGTTTTGTCTGCTGGCTGCTTGAGCGTTGCCGAGCGGTAAAGATCGTCGGTCGCTATTCGAGAGGTTGTTGGTTTGAATCCCGGCCGTTGCAGCGAATACTTTTACCGCAAAGTCGGGTCATGCACAGTTGCATTGTCCATACCAGAAAGATCTTTACGAGAATGCATTAATTTTTAACGAGCAGCTTAAATTATCAAGCGACCAGTTTACGCAGCACAGTAAGAAGCACTTTTGTGAACCGAATTCAATATCGAATTTTATTATGAAGCAAAGAACCATGAAGTCTTTGAAGTGAGTTCGCCAGTAGTTCTCCGTTCGTTTCTGATGTTTGACCCATTTACTGGCAAGAGACTGTTTTTTGAGGCCCATAGGAAGCTGGCTACACAGGGATCCGAAAGAAGCTGAGTTAGCTTATTTTTTAAGATTCCGATAGCGATTCTTATATGCCTGACAATCACGATGTCTCTCAACACTTCTAGGCTCATCCTGGTAAATACAAACAATATGTTATCCAATGTCAACTTATTTTATCGAGTCCTGACGTTGGCCACAGACTATTGGCCAAAAAATAAAACGCTTGGAGGTGAGCGAATTTCAAACAATTTTTTTAAAAAAAATTGTGGGCTTGGTGAACTCTGCCCCCGATTGCATTATAGGAGTTTTTCTCTGTTTCTTTCCAAGTTCACCATATACTCCAAAAATGGTTGACTATTGGTTTAAAAAGGACGAATCGAAAATTGGGTTGTCAAACGCATGTTTTCAGTAATTCATCATCAGGCGGTTATAATAACATGGGAAATAGAATCATGACCTATGTACAGAATTTAGATTTGTCTTGAGTATATGTTTATGAGGTGAGGTTTAGTCATATTCATCATTCCCATGCTACCCGCATGGTTTTAAGGATATTGGAGCGTGGAACGAAGAAAAAGGATTCATTGTGGGTGCTATGTGTGCGTCAAATACGTGGAATGCGTGCGACTGTTCTTAGGGTGTAGAGGCAGCGTGCTAATATCAATTGGAGTTTGCCAGGGAAGATAGATTGCGTGTATCAACGTCTTTTGACAACAAAGCATTGAAGTCGCTAACCGAATCGTCACGGCCTCGGCTGTTGCGAGCCTTCAGAATAATTTTCTGGTAACCGGTAGATAATTTGGAAGACTTCTTTACGCATCGATTAAATTTGCAAGAATTAAACTCAAAATAGATCAATTTTTACTTTTGCCTAGCCTGGCAGATATGTGTTCCAGACGCCTCATTGTTCGGCCAAGGTATCCTGCTCTACAGGAGCAGGTAAATGAACAAATACACATCGATGTGGCCTGCAACGTAAGTCGGTCGTTATCGCCCAAATGTATGAGAGGAGAGTTTGCTAAGAATACGCGCAAGTTCGCCAGTGGACTGCTTTCATTAGTGCTTTCCCAGTGGCGAACTTGCGCGTATGCTTAGCAAACGAAACATCACCCCGTACACACATATATCCAAGACACATATAAATGCTGAACATAGCTCATGATTCCATTCCCCGTGAAATTTGAACGGCCTGACAATGAATTACTAAAGACATGTGTTTGCGAATTGACGAATCGTTGTGAATCAGATGTGCCTACTATAGTACTCATTTCTATTGTTCATAGAGTTTCTCACAAAGAGCTGCAATCATTCACTTTGTATTTATTTTTAAGCACGATAATAAGGTCGGAAAAACGGGACCCTTAGCGCATTAAATATACAATTTACTCATTTATTTATTTAACCACTGGACTGCTTAGGTGCTCTCCCTCAAAAACAACTAGTTTGCTTCGGTCTAAATGTCAGATCGTCATAAATTCCATGCCATTGCTCAATAAAATGCTCCTGCTTCAGATTCCGTTTTTTCCTACTGTCCAGATATTGTTGAAATAACTGAAACAGGGACAAAATCTTCCGTAGCCGACTCAGAATTCTATTTTCTAGGTTATGATTATACTAGAAATGGTCGTCGCGACAGCCGTGATGAAGAGAGCTGTATCTATGTAAAGCAATCACTGGCATTTCTGCCCTAATACCATTTGAAATTTACCGCGTTTGGAGAGAGTTCTTGGCTAAGAGGAACCTTAAAATATAAGTACTCTTTATTCGTTGGTTGTGTTTATCGCCCACCCAATGCCCGTGAGGATTACGATGTTTATCTCTCACAGGTATCACATGCCACGGCTGACTTAAATTTTAAGTATTGCTTGATTGCAGGTGATTCTTATTTCCCTGAAATCAAACGGTTTCCATCTTGCGACCCTAATAATTCTGAGGAATTACTCGAGGCCGTATATATCGGCATGTGGAATTAGGTTGTCAACTTTCACACCTTGGGATAAAGCATACTTTATCTAATTGTCTGCAGAGGTTGACTGCCTTCAACAGTGTCATCTTTAGACCCACTTAGGAGTTCAGACCACAGCATGGTTGTTTCTACACCAAAATTCGAAACTGATGACAATTTATGCAGAAATGAAGCTTTTTATTTGAATTCCGATCAGTCCTCTCGAAAGAATTATTGATAGAACTTAATTCCCACGACTGGTCCGATTACTTTTTATGTCAATGTGTCAATACCTATGCATAAGAACCATTTATATTATTTTTTCTCCAACGTGGGCAATTTGAACTCCGTTACTACTTCGCTGGTACTATTCCGGACAACACGCTGTAATTTCTTGTACGCACTCGCTTTCTGCTTATCGTGCTTGAGCTCTTAAAAACGGATCTTCAGGCCTTTGCTCAGTGGTGTCGCACATGGCGCCTCTCACTTTCTTGGCAAAAGTGCTCCGTGATGGTTATTGGCGACAACCATCAGCCCCAACTAAGCATAGACGGTCACGATCTAAACGTGCCCCGACTTATAAAGGATCTGGGCATATCATACTCTAGTAGTCTTAATCTGTCAGAGCACTGCGCCCTGATTGTCTCGAAAGCACGCCAAACTACTGGGTTTATTCTCAGAAATTTCAAAACCGTCAACATTAGAATCAGCCTCTATAAAATGTATGTCAGGCATAGTCTGGAATATTGCTCGTTTCTATTTAGTCTTCTGCACGCTAGTGAACGAACGAAGATAGAATCAGTCCAGCACTTATTTACAAAAAGAGTTTTCTATTCAGATCACCGAAACCTGTCCTATCACCAACGCTGTGAGCTTACAAGCCTTGACCCGCTATGGCTTCGCAGATTACAGAAGGGACTATTTTTACTGTTTAAACTACTTAACAGTCGTACATTTAACCCCCTTATATCTCTGAGGCACATCGACCACTCTCGGCGCACCAGTCATCGAGATGTATTTTTATTTCTTCCTTTGGCACGCACAGTTAGATACCGACAGTTTTTTTCGGTAAACGCTATAGCAATCTGGAATAATTTACCTAGAAGTATCAAAATTCAGCAAAGCTATCCCTTGTTTACGCGAACTGTCACTAGTTAACTACATTCAGAACACCTTCCAAAACCTTTGGGTGCTGACTCTGTTGAAGCTCTCTTCGGTTCTGATGGCGTTCATGGACTCTGAATCCTGTGCCGGTCTTCATGCTGAGGGCAATATTACTGGCTCTGCAGACCTCAATCGGCTTATTTCTCAGTCGACAGCGAACAGCCGCTCGCCGACATACCTGCTGGTGCAGAATATCAGATCCATAACACTGAATGGAGAGGTTCTTCACCGGGCACCTCTGTTAACGCGTCCCTGTCCAGAACTTTAATTACTCAATAAGCTGCAGTTTTTTCTCCTGAAAACACCTGAAACAACGATCAGGAGGTTTTTTTCACTTTCAGCTTGACCCTCTACTGTTTATTTTTTTGACCTTGCCTGTAAACTGGCAATAAATAAATAAAATAAAAAAATAAAAACATATGAAAGAGTTGAAAACGGGAGTTTTTTTATGAAATGTCTGGACATTTTCAATTTTTTAACGGCTAGATTCGTTCATTAAACCGAAGTTTGGACAGCAAAATTAAAGAATAAGAAGTACAAACATACGATAAATTCTTAATTTAATTTCAAAAACGTAGAAATTATAAAAAATTAAGTCGCAAATCTGAGCAGCTTTGACCGTATTGAAGAGCTTTGGCCATAATGGTACTTACTTTGAAGGAAAGCCTTTTGAGACGGCTTTGCTTCGACGAATGGCCCTCGATCAGTTTATTCTTAAAACCAAGGACCAACAAAGCACGCAAAAAGTGAGATGGTGGCAACGGCTGTTCAAAATTTTCAGCAAAAAATAAATGGCTCCAATAACCAAGAGAATAGGATAAGTTAACATATTATACAAGAATCAAAAATTCAAAAATGAACATGTATTGGAGGAGGCAGTTCTTATCTCAGCCTCCGTATTTCAGTCTCTTCACGCGTAAGGTAATGTGCTAGAAATGGCAAAACAGAGCGCTGACATGCCGCTGTACGGGAAGCTATAGGATGAAAGCCTCGGCGCATCGCACGGAAAACTTCATGGCATTGAGTTCCGAGTGTAGGGTATGGGTAACATCATCAAGAATTCATCCAGCGAATTGCTTGACTGTTGTGAAGTGCCGTTTTGTTATCAAATCTGCTAAAATAGTACAAGAAACAACAGCAGCAGAAGAGAGTATTCGAAGGATACGTTTTAAACTAACAAATCCTTTTTAAGCAAACATGGAAAATTCAAGGAGGAACAATAAAGGATGAGTGTTGGAATACATGCCTCTATAAATCACCAGATAAGGGCTTGAGGAGTGTGCTAGGAACGTAAAAGACGGATATATATATATATATATATATATGAATAACAGAGGTTGTTTGCATCCCGAGATAGTATAATGAAAAGAAAAATGCTCTTCGGGAAATGGAGTTTTACTCGTAAATTTTCAAGTTGGTGACACCAACCCGTCGTCAGACGAAATGAACAGAGGAGAAAGTGAAGTGGCGCGACAGGACAGATTGTGACAAGCAAACAGCTGGTGTGAGTTGGTGGTGGGTGGACCAATAATCGGGGGCATGTTTCGGGACGGGGTGAGGAGAGAACAATTACATTGGCTTGTTTGGGAGGGGAGGTGGGCGGCGAGTAACTACGGCCGGCTAGATTATCGATCATGGTTCCGGGTTGGATTTAGGGGTCACTGCGTCGGTTGGAGGTGTCGGAATGTTTAATTGCGGTTTACCATGTGTGAGGTGGGGTTGGCGAAAAGTGAGATTTAAAGCCGAAAAGGATTAGCTGTCGTTGCTGGTCGTGGGCGCTCGTTAGTAAATCGTGCACGTAATCATTCGTAATGAGCATCTAGGTCAACGTGGCGGTTAATGCTAGTTGTGCTAGAGTGCCAAGCTTCGAGGAATTCTCGAGCTTGTTTGTGTTGGCCTTGGCGATCACTTCGGTACCGTCCCAATTGAAGCGATGGTCGCATTCAAGGAGTGCGCAAACACGAGTGATAAGGGGTCACGTCGGCGAATGGCAAGCTTATGTTCGTTGATGCGAGTCCCAAGACGTCGGCCTGTATGGCCAATGTAAACAGAAGGGCAGTTGGCGCACGGTATGCGGTAAATGACATTGCTTATTTGTTCTTTTGGAAGGGGGTCCTTTACTCTGCATAGGGTTGCGCGTATGGAGGACGCAGGCTTGTGGGTGACAGAGATGCCAAAGGGACTTAATTGTCGAGAGATTGTTTCGGAAACACCTGCATGTAAGGTAAGGAATAAAATTTCCGTGGCACTATATCTCCATTAGAAACAAGGTTCTGCGTTTGTCTCTGGCGTCGAAGACAATTTTTCACGAAGCTCGTTGGGTATCCATTGGACCGGAAGAACTGATACAAATACGATAGTTCTTTCTTAAGAAGTTCATCGCTGCTGCAATAGCGGAAGGCCCGATGGAAAAAGGGTTCGAACACAGCTTCTTTTGTGGGCCGCGGGGTGGTTACTTGCATAGTTAAGCACGATTTCTGCAGTAGAGTCCTTTCGGTGGACGCTTGTTGCGAGTTCACCATCACTGAGTCGTTGTATTTTTCACGTCTAGGAATGGTAGTGTATCACTTGTTGCAGCTTCGCGTGTAAAAGTGTATAGTCGCGAAGACCCCATTCAGACTCTGGTGCAATTGCTCAACGTCACAAGTCTTTTATGATAACGAATGTGTCATCTACGTAGCGGAGCCACATCTTTGGTTTGAAACGTTGTAAGACGCCTTCTTTTAGTCGCTGTAAGACTAATTCGGCAAGGAGCCCCGATATTGGAGAGCCCATTGGGGTGCCCTTAACTTGTTGATAGTATTTGCCATCGAATTGACAATAGTTCTTAAGGCAGAGCTTAAGCATGTCTGAAACGTGCTGCTTTGGAATGCCGATAGGATTTTTCATCTAGACATCGCTCTATGCAGTCAATGGTCAAGTCATGCGGTATAGAGGAAAAAACAGAGAAACAACGTCGAACGATACAATACATTCCTCAGGACTTACTTGAACTCCTTGAATTTTTCTGTAGGAATGCCTGCGAGTTTCTTACGTTGTATTGTGATCCATCACTGAGGTGCTTTTAGTTTCCTGTATAGCCATTTGGCAAGATTGTAAGTCGGGGATCCAATAAGCGGTACTATGATCCTCAATGGTGCATTTGGTTTGTGCACCTTTGGAAGGCCATATGCAAGTGCGATACGGGGGTCACTGAGGGTCATGAATCTGGAGTCCTCGGGGCTAATGAGTTTCAATCGAGAAAGTTCGTTCACTTTTCTTCTTTACAGCAGCTGCCTGTTTTTTTCGTTGGGTCCGCATCAAGTGGGGTGTACGCTTCCCTGTCATTGAAGATCTGGTTTGCCTTGTTGACGTAGTCGGTCTTGTCCATGAGGAAGATAGAATCAGTCCAGCACTTCTTTACTAAAAGAGTTATTACTTCAGAGCACAGAAACCTGTCCTACCAACAACGCTGTGAGCTTACAAGCCTCGACCCGTTGTGGCTTCGTAGATTACAGAAGGGACTATTTTTTACTGTTCAAGCTTTTAAACGGTTTTACCTTTAACCCCTTACATCCCTGAGGCAGCTCGACCACTGTCGGCGCACCAATCATAGAGATGTATTCTTATTTCTTCCTTTGGCACGCACCGTTAAATACCGTCAGTTTTTTTCGGTAAATGCTATAGCAATCTGGAATAAACTACCCAGAAGTATTAAAATTCAGCAAAACTATCCTTTGTTTACGAGAGCTGTCACTAGTTTTCTACATTCAGGACACCTTCCGCGAATTTTTGGGTGCTGATTCTCTGGAAGCTCTTTTTCCGTTCTGATGGTGTCCACGGACTCTGAATCCTATGCCGGACTTCATGCTGAAGGCAATATTGCTGGCTCTGCAGTCCGTAATCGGGTTATTCCTCAGTCTACAGCTAGCAGCCGCTCGCCGGCATACTTGCTGCTAGTACAGAAGACCAGATCCACAACACCGAAAGGAGAAGTATTACACTGTGCACCTGTGTCAACACTTCCCTGTCCTAAACTTTAATCTGTTCAACAAGCTGCAGTTTTTTCTCCTGAAAATACCTTAAAGAACGATCAGGAGTTTTTTTTCACTGTCAGCTGGACCCCTTACTGTATATATCCCTTTTGACCTTGCCTGTAAACTGGCAATAAATAAATAAAATAATAAATAATAAAATACGCCTTAACCAAGCCGTTACACAAACGTTCCCAACAGCGAAACTTCAGATAGTGTTCTCAGCCAGCCCTCTTTTATTAGGCGAAGGCAAGGATAGGTTGCCGGCTCAGACCTGCTCCATATGCATTTACTGATTTACTTGCTCCTGTGGAGCAGGTTATATTGGTCGCACCAGTCGGCGCTTATTCCAAACAATAATAGAACACATCCCGCATGGTGGACCAAAGGGGAAGTCAACAGCATAAAAAGTGCCATCCTTGCACATCTTGTTGACGCCGGGCATAGTGTGGACCCCAGCGAAGCTTTCCGTGTAATTTATAATGTCCCACCAATATATCCCAAGTCAATGGGTCAACGTCTACTATAAGCATCAGAAGAGACTGCCATTAGTTTGAAGAATCCTGTCTTGTGCAAACAAAAGAACCTCGTACAAGCTCCACGCTTAGCTTAGGCAAAGGCCGCTTAACTGTATGCATCCCGCGCGCCATCTTTGTCCTCCCGTGTCTACTAGAATGGCTCTACTAAAAACTTACTGCCGACTTTCACATTGTCTCTTATCACCCTCCCCTATGCATTTTCCTCAAATAACCCACACAAATGGACGAAAATTATCGATTTCATGTTTTAAATTTCTACTGCGTTCCAACGTTACCCTATAACTCTACTGGCCTGAAGAGAAGTTATCGAAAGCAGCGCGTTTGCTCGCCAAGTCTTCTTTTGAAATACGTTGTTATAAACTGAAAGTCCCAAACCAACCAGAACTCCATTGTGCCGTGGTATATCAAACCTCAGATAAGCAAACGGACATGGACGAAGCGATCATCACAAAGGTAAAGCAAATCTGCCGTAGCAAACACTTATTTATACTTGGAGATTTCAACGTTCCCAATATATTGGGTATCAATGTACTGCTTGCGATTGGAAAGTTCATTCGAACAGAAAGTACTTCAGTTGGTAAATGACGAGGTTCGCACCCAACAGGTCACAATTGAGACGTGGTTCCGAAGTGGGCAGCAGTCAAGCTGTTTGGATCTAATCATTATTAGAGACGACAATTGCATCCTTGCATTTAGTTATTACGTGCCACTTGGACGAAAAGATCATTGTGTTCTTGCTTAGGAGTGCAGTCGTTTTTCTGTTCCCAAACATCGTGCAGTTAATTCAGTATAGTTCAGTATATATAAGGGAGATAGGCAGAGCCTTTGAAAACCCTTTTTACAGAAAGACGTTAGCAAAATAAGCAAACCTTTCATGGCTATAGTCGTTTTAGTATATCGATAATTGCTTCGACTAAGAATATGTCAATCAAGTAATATTTCCTCACATTTGGGAGAGAAATGTAGGGAAAGGGGATTATCCCAAAATGAAAGAATAACTGAATGGGATAGACTGCAGTACTGCACATGTGCCTGACCCAAACGCTGCCTGCTTCTTCATTAGTATCTTGATTAGCAGTTGGTAGAGAAATTCTGCCCACTTTAAAGGTGATCATGCGTCTCCCAACCCGAGTGGGTGACATCCAAAACAAAAAGGAATCTCAAAGAGAAAAGAAGACTTGGGAGAACATATGCTTAAAAGGTTTCCTCTTTTAAGAAACAGCGAAATCGGTGTCCGAATCTTCTGAGAAAAGAAAGATCAGCCGTTGAGTCAAAATAGTGAAAGACATACCAAGAAATCCAAATATTTTTTTGCTTTCGTAAATAAGGCAAAACAAAATCAGGACTCCATTCCTTGTCTAAAATACTATCAGGGAAACCGGTAAACCGATAAATCTGATAAGATCAGCCTCTTATCCAATTTATTTATGTCCGTGTATGCAGAGGAAACACCTTTTGACGAGAAGGAATACTGCAGTGCTGCCACATCCACAAACAAAAAAAGTACGGTGTTGTTCCCTGTGGCACAGTAAGAAAAACTCTTAAACAGCTACAGCTAACTAAATCACCTGGACCAGATGGTATAGCCGCAAAAGTTCTCAATAAACTCATCAAGCAGCTGGCCTCACCGCTCTCCAAGATATTTGAAAGTTCGATGGAGGTGGGGCTCTGCCTACCGAGTGAAAGATAGCCAACAAAACCACCATCTATAAAGGAGTAGAGAGGACATCACCAAACAGTTTCCGACCAGTCAACCTCAGTAGTATATGTTGCAACATCATTTATGCTCTATGTTATTCGAATGCGCAATCAGCCGCACGTCAAGGTTTTGATATAGCTTTATGAAACGAATGGTACTAGCTGTTTCATACAGCTAGATCAAACATAATTCAGTATAATTCAGTATATATAAGGGAGATAGGCAGAGCCTTTGAAAACCCTATTTACAGATAGACGCTAGCAAAACAAGCAAATGTTACATGGCGATAGTCGTTTTAGTATATCAATCATTGCTGTCGACTAAATATATGTTCATCAAGTAAAAATGCATCAAGTCTTCTTTTAAACATTTCAACGCTTTCAGCCTGAACAACTGAGGCTGGCAGCTTGTTCCATTCGTCAATCACCCGTTGGGAAAAGAAGTTGGCCCGTACTTCAAGTTTGGCGTGATTTCTTTTCAGTTTGTATTGGTGACCTCGGAGACTTGTCATGTTTGCCAATTCAAAAAAGTTGGCCATCTGAAGAGCACAATCAACTCCTCTGACCAGTTTGAAGACTAAGATCATATCCCCTCTGTATTGCCTATAAGAGAGAGGAAAAATTTTAAGTCTTTCTAGGCGGCCCTCATAGGGTAGGCATTCCAATCCACTGACTAGTTTCGTTGCCCTCCGTTGAACTTTCTCCAGCAGAGCGTAGTCATGTTTCGTCCAAGGGCGCCACGCCTGAACGCAATATTCCAACACCGGCCGGATAAATGTTCCATAAACGCGCCCAAAAAGCTCTTCGTCAAAATTAACGAAGGACCTCCTGATTGCGCCTAAGATACACATTGCTTTCTTTGCGATATTCGCACAGTGCGACGATGGTTTGAGAGTTGGTGTTATCCATATACCCAAGTCCTTTAGAATATTTACCTCCTGGAGTTGGTGACCACTGATGGAGTACTGGTATTCAAACTCAATCAGCCTTCTGGAACTAGACCGCAGTCGGATTATTTGGCATTTGTTAAGATTAAGGTTCAGCAGCCACTCATCACACCATGTTTGCAAGCGATCTAAGTTTTTGTTGTAATTTTCGCGCATCCTCCGGTTTTTCAATCGAGTTCCATAACTTCAAATCGTCAGCGAACATTACCTTCTCGCATGTCAGACAATCCAGGCAGTCGTTTACGTATATCAGAAACAAAATGGGACCCAGAACGCTGCCCTGCGGAACTCCACTGTGAACGGTTTCCCAGTGAGACTTGGTGTCTCCGATACAAACACGCTGGCGCCTGTCTGTGAGAAAGTCGGCCAACCATTTGAGAAGGTTGCCAGTCACACCCATTTGACGGAGCTTAAAGATCAGACGTTTGTGTGGAACCCTGTCAAAGGCTTTGCTAAAGTCAATGTAGACCGCATCGACTGACAAACCCATTTCTAATGATTTTGTCCAACTTTCCATGGATGTGAGCAAGTTTGTGAGGCAGGATCGACCACTTCGAAATCCATGTTGATATGAACTTAGCAAGTTATTCTCTTCAAGATGCCTCATCAGTTCCGTTTTAATAATCTTCTCCATCATTTTTGCAACAGATACTTGTGAGGCTGACTGGTCGGAAACTGTTTGGTGATGTCCTCTCCTCCTTTATAGATGGGGGTTATGTTGGCTATCTTCCACTCGGTAGTAGAGCCCCCGCCTCCATCGAACTTTCAAATATCTTGGAGAGCGGAAGGGCCAGCTGTTCTGTGAGTTCATTGAGAACTTTTGCGGATATACCATCTGGGCCAGGTGATTTAGTGGGCTGTAGCTGTTTCAGAGTTTTTCTTACTGTGTCCATTGGGAACGACACCGTGCTTATTTTGTTTGTAGATGTGGCAGTACTGTAGTATTCATCCTCGTCAAAAAATGGTTCCTCGGTATACACGGACATAAAGAAATTGGATAAGAGGCAGGTCTTATCAGAGTTATCAATTAACCTGTTTCCCTGATTGTCTTTAAGACAAGGAATGCAGTCGCGATTTCGTTTTGCCTTATTAACGTAAGCATAAAACCTTTTCGAATTTCTTGGTATGTCTTTGACTATTTCTGACTCAAAGTTTGATCTTTCTTTTCTCAGAAGATTCCGACACCGATTTCGCTGTTTCTTAAAAGCGGAAAAATGTTCAGGTTGTTGATATCTGGCATATGTTCTCCACAGTCTTCTTTTCTTCTTGAGATTCCTTTTTATTTCCGATGTCACCCACTCGGGTCGGGAGACGCATGATCGCCTTTTAAGTGGGCAGAATTTCTCTACCAACTGCTGAATCAATTTACTAATGAAGAACCAGGCAGCATTTGGGTCAGGTACATGTGCAGGGCTCCAGTCTATCCCATTCAGTAATTCTTTCATTTTGGGATAATCCCCTTTCCATACATTTCTCTGCCTAACTGTACGACGTTTTTGGTACAGAAAAATGACTGTACTCCCAAGCAAGAACACAATGATCACTTCGTCCAAGCGGCACGTAAGAACTTAATGCAAGGATGCAGTTGTCGTCTCTACTAATGATTAGATCCAAACAGCTTGACTGCTGCCCATTTCGGAACCGGGTCTTCATTGTGACATGTTGGGTAAGAAACTCCTCATTTACCAACTGAAGTAATTTCTGTTCGAATGAATTTTCCGATCGCGAACAGTACATTGACACCCAATCGATATCGGGAGCGTTGAAATCTCCAAGTATTAATAAATGTTTACTACGGCACATTTGCTTAACCTCTGCGATGAGTGCTTCGTCCGTGTCCATTCGCTGACCTGGGGGTCGATATACCACGGCAATATGGAGGTCTGGTTGGTTTGGGACTTTCAGTTTACAACAAAGTATTTCGCAAGACGAGATCCTACTTGGCGAGGGCCCATCCGGAATAAAGTCAATGCCTTCTCGTATAAACATTGCGATTCCACCACCCCCTACGTCCGTTTCTATCCATGCGGATAAGCTGAAAACCGTCTATTCGGACTTCGGTGTCTGCGATTTGTTCATTTAACCATGTTTCAGTTAGAGCTATGAAGTCAGGTTGTAAATGGTCCACGACCAGTTTAATTTCATCCATTTTGTTCAATAGACTCTGCACATTTGTGTACATCATTTTAATCTTGTTTCCTTGCCTCGATTTCTGAAGATTTTTAGTTCTGTCTTCCGCATGGAGATTTCTGCTGGATATTTCACAAGATATATCCAGTCTCCCTGTCTGGGTTCAAATCTATAGGCATTTGGTAGGGCTTTTGACCGGCGTGGTTGCCGTCAATTTCACCGGATGTTCCCATAAAAACGAGCGCACCGTTTTGACTATTTTGTTGTCTACTATTTTCAAGTTTTGTTCCCCTCGTATTGACGTCTTTTTCAATTCTGCTACCAGTGTCCTCATTTTCATCCGATCGGTGGGAGAGTAATCCGGCTGAAAAAAACTCCACGATGATTCTTTTCGTAGTTGGGACTTTCGAGAGAGCAATAGATCTACCTGCTGTTTACTCCCCAAAAACGACTTTTTAATGGTCTTGGTCGAACCTCATGCGTTTCATTTGTAACGAGAGGTCCCAATCGAAAGATCTTTTTGATGTCGACTGTCACACCAGTTTCTTGCGTATCATTCAATAAATTTTTGGAATGTCAGCAGATCCTGTTTTTACCCTTTCTTTTGGCGTTTCCCCAGTAGCCTCGGAGACTCCCTGAACTACCAGACAACATGACCTGTCAGGAAAAAAACTCGTTTCTGCATCCTGCTTTCTTTTAGTGATTGAAGGTTGAATCATACCCTTTGATACAGTCTTTAATACTGTGTTCAAATTTGTCTTCATCGGTGAGCCTGTTGGTTCATTTGCAGACATCTCTATGGACCTTTCAAACTGCGTGAGTTCTCCTGACAATGCGTTTGCACGAATAGCACCCGGGAAACTTGCATTTTGGTTTATGGCATCCAGGTCTGTCGATAAGTCGTAGGCCACTTTTTCCGCCATTACTTTTGCTGGTTACCATGCCCTGCTTCATTGTTGTTCGATGGACATGTAAAAGCATGCTGCTGTCGCTCGTCCGTGGCAGTAAAGAAACCTTACGATTACTGTTTTTTGACTTTTCAGAGACCGTCGATCGCTGATTTACTTTTGTGCAGTCGGATTCTATGTGCATTAGATTTCCCGAACCTGGGGAAACGCAAGACATAATTTCCTCCTCGCTTATTTTCTTTCTGGTCATCTGTATTTCCAACTGACTCCAGAGGTTTGTTCTAATGACTTCGTTCTTTTTCTCTTTTTGTTTCGCTTAATGTTGTGCCTATTGACTTCTACCGTTTCCTTGTGATAATTATGTTCAAGCTTGCTGATGTTTTTCGGCTCATTCGCATCGTGTTTCGGCGAGTTAATTTTATTATGTTATTTATGAGGACTGATATTATTTCCGATAGGAGATCGAGGTCTCCTTCTAATCTCAAAACTCTGGTTGTGAGTCCTCGGCATCCATCACAGTGTGCCAGCCCTTCACTGTTTAGCTTAGTTTTGGTAATGTTCAGTAGTTTACTGCTTTCTTCATTATTGGTGCTTTGTGGTTCTTCTCGGTCTGCTGAGAGTGACTTGAGTATTTCTGGTAAGTTTTTGTCACATGAAATCGAAAACGGTTTACAAAGATAGGAGAGATCATTATTTTTGTAGTGTATACTATTTGTTTTTTCTGCTGGTTTCCCGGGCGTGGCCGAGCGGTCAAGAGCATCAGTAGCTAATCGAGAGGTTGGTGTTTCGAGTCCTGGCTGAAGCGGTGAATAATTTTTTTCGCATGGTCGGGTCGTGAACATTTGCGTTTCCCATGCCAGCAAGATCTATACGAGGATGCATTAAGTTTTAACGAGCAGCTTAAATTATCAAGCGAATAGTTTACTGAGCACAAAAAGAAGTGCTTTTTCCGAACCGAATTCACTATCGAATGTTACTACGAAGCAAAGAATGATGCAACCTTCGAAGTGATCCAATGACAACTTATTTCGTTTAGTCCTGACTTTGGGAACAGATTATTGGCCAAAAAGTCAAAAAGCTTGGAGACGAGCGAATTTCAAACGGAGGTCCAACGACGCCGCAATAGAAACAATATGAGCAATAAATGCGCCTATTCGTTCAAAACCACTTTAAAAAAACAATAAATGATAGGAAGAATATTCAGGAACGACTCAGCCGTTTGTAGAGGTCAAAGGTCCTGGATAACTTCAGATCTTCAAGGGGTTTTGCACTTTTGGTCCACTGAGCAGTTGACAGTATTTATTGGTGAAGAGGCTGTTTCTATCAAGTCGACGAAGGTGATAAACAAATTCCAATTTGATGTCGTTTTGTGAGGTAATTCGGCACAAAAAAATTTCCAGAAAATTCCAAAGAGCAATTACGTTCGTGCAGTGGCAGTTTTAATGTCAGAATCCGAACAAGCGAAGTGTTAACGATTTTCAAACTTTCCAAGTCGGAGAACAAAAAGATACGTGGTTCCTTTGCACACGATGACCTTAATCAACACTTAATCAACACTTAATCAACACTATGATATATAATACAAATATGAAGACTGTATGACTGCATTGAATGTTTCTTACCGTTGAACTCTTCTTGCTACTAATCTTTTTTTACCTTTTAGCAATCAGTCAACTAAGTCTAATTATTCGGCAGACCCCACACTGGAATCGACTGCGCTCGCATCTGATTGGAACTACCTATCCCTTCGAATCGACCGCAGACGTTTCTACCTCTGTCAAATGAATACCATCGAACGTCAATAACAGACTTGTCTTGACTCTAAACATTATTTCCCTGATACATTCATCTTCATTCTGTATAGCTGTTTTTACTTCATTTTTGCTATTTCTAAACCTTGGAAAACAGGTTTTTTTACTTAAAACAAACTCGTCATTTCGAACACTGCTATTTAAGCAAACAAACAAACCAAAGCTTAAGTGTATAATGAAAATAGGAGTTTGTTTTAGGTTTTTTCCTGTGTTCTAAGGATTTGACGGCGCCCAAGCAGTGCCAAATCAATAAACCTTTTTAAAATCAAAACGGAACTGATGAGGCATCTTGAAGAGAATAACTTGCTAAGTTCATATCAACATGGATTTCGAAGTGGTTGATCCTGCCTCACAAACCTGCTCATAACCATGTAAATTTGGACAAAATCATTAGAAATGGGTTTGTCAGTCGATGCGGTCTTCATTGACTTTAGCATAGCCTGTGACAGGGTTCCACAAAAACGTCTGATCGTTAAGCTGTGCCAAATGGGTTTGACTGGCTACCTTCTCAAATGTTTGGCCAACTTTCTCACAGGCAGGCGCCAGCGTGTTTGTATTGGAGACGCCAAGTCTCACCGGGTAACCGTTCACAGTGGAGTTCCGCAGGGGGGCGTTCTGGGCCCCATTTTGTTTCTGATCTAAGTGAACGACTGCCTTCAGTTTCTTACATGCAGGAAGGTAATGTTCGCTGATGATCTGAAGTTATGTAACTCAAATGAAAAACCGGAGGATGCGCGGAAATTACAACAAACTTAGATGGCTTGCAAACATGGCGTGAGTGGTGGCTGCTGAACCTTAATTTTAACAAATGTCAAATAATCTGACTGCAGTCTACTTCCTGAAGGATGATAAGGTTTGAATAACAGTACTTTATCAGTGGTCACCAACTCAAAAGGTAGATATTATAAAGGACTGGGGTACATGGATGACACCCACTCTCAAACCATCGTCGCACTGTGCGAATATAGCAAAGAAAGCTATCAGTATCTAAGGCGCAATCCGGAGATCCTTCGTTAATTTTGACAGAGAACTTTTCGAGCACCTGTTTGGAACATTTATCCGGCCGGTGTTGGAATATTGCGTTCAGGTGTGGTGCCTTTGGACGAAACATGACTACGTTCTGCTGGAGAAAGTTCAATGGAGGGCGTCGAAACTAGTCAGCAGATTGGAATGCCTGCCCTATGGGGGCCGACTAGGAAGACTTTAAATTTTTCCTGTAGCTTATAGGCAATACAGAGGGGATATGATCTTAGTCTTCAAACTGGGCAGAGGATTTGATTGTGCTTTTCAGATGGCCGACGTTTTTGAATTGGCAAACATGACAAGTCTCCGAGTTCACCCATACAAACTGAAAAGAAAACACGCAAAACTTGAACTGTGGGCCAACTTTTTTTCTTAACGGATGATTCAAGAAAGGAACAAACTGCCAACTTCGGTTAGTCAGGCTGAAAGCGGTGAAATGTTTAAAAGAAGAATTGATGAATTTCTACTTTTGAACATATATTTAGTCGACAGCAATTATTGGTATACTAAAACGACTATCGCCATGTAACATTTGCTTATTTTGCTAGCGTCTATCTGTAAATAAGGTTTTCAAAGGCTCGGCCTATCTACCTGAGTTAGACTGAATTAACTTAAAACCGGCTTTTTCAACTGTTAAAAACAAATAAAAGGATTTATGATTATTATACTTTTTTTAAACGTTTTTCCGATAGAGTCTTTATTTTTAATGCATAATAATGTGACCATTAAAGGATTTGCTTTAAAAGTAATTTGCAAAACGTATTTTTTTATCTCTGCCTGTTAGTAGATTGTTTTGTTTCCGTTTGAAACATCATGTGTGATTTACGTTATTCGAATGCGCAATAACCCTGACTCCTAGGCAATGATGTAGCCTTACGAAAAGAATAGTACTAATTGTTTCATAAAGCTTGATCAAACATAATCATTATCAAATTATCAAATTCAAAAATATGACGAATGTAGGACAGCCTTTAAAGTTTCTTACTATTGAACTTTTTCAGTGCAGTTCAGTTCAGTTAGGTGTATTTGAGGAAAATAGGCTAACGCCTTTGAAATCCCTATTTGTTACATAAAAATAGCAAAAAAAGAAGCCATGTAAAGAGGTTGCAGTCAAGTGAATGCAGGCAGATTTAAGTGGTACACTGATATTGGTAAGGTTAAGTAGTCAAAAAGTCAACGTTTTGCTGCAACATATGTATGTCAAACCGTTTCACATAGTGGAGTTCGGCAGCCGTCTGGGATGTCCTAGCAGCCCTATTTAGGAACAGCACTGCTTGCCTCCTCGCGGAGGAAGGTGCTAGAAAAGCTGCCCTAAACCAATGCTGGGTCTCACATATTCTGCAGCCAGCCACGGCTCGCAGATCGCAATAAACGCGGTCGTAAAACTCAAACAAACAACCATACCCCCCGTCCCCACTCCCCTCGCCATAACCTCCAGGCTGCTTGGGTAAGTCCACTCACACTAGCAGCCTATAATGTTCGTTCCCTTTTAGACAATTTTAGGAGCAGCCGGCCAAATTGAAGGACGGCGCTAGTCGCTCGGGAACTGGCGCGCTACAAGGTGGACATTGCTGCTCTCAGCGAGACTCGATTCTCTCAGCAGGGTCAGCTGGAGGAGGAAGGTGCCGGCTACACCTTCTTCTGTAGCGGCCGGCCAAAGGCAGAGCGACGCGACGCTGGTGTTGCCTTTGCCATCCGGAAAGACGTCTGCCTTTTCTGCCACAGGGTATCAATGATCGCCTGATGAGCCTCCGCCTGCCTCTTCGGGGAGACCAGTTCACCACCATCATCAGCGCCTTCGTTCCTTTAATGACGAGCTCTGATGGGGCGATGGACGAATTATATGAGGGCCTGCACGCCTTGCTGGCGACTGTGCCGAAAAGAGGACAAGTAAATTGTCCTTGGTGACTTCAATGCCCGCGTCGGGATGGACCACGTTGCCTGGCAGGGAGTGCTGGGTCCCTACGGTCTCAATAGCTGTAACGATAATGGCTTTCGTTTTTGGCGCACGTGTGCGAAACACCATCTCCTGCTGACCAACACCTTCTTCCGCCTTCTGACACGGAAGAATGTCACGTGGATGCACCCTCGGTCACGTAGCTGGCATCTGCTGGACTATGTTTTCGTCCAGAGGCGAGATCGACAGGACGTGCTGGTAACTAAGGCGATCCGCGATGCCGATGGTTGGACAGATCACCGCCTCGTCATCTCCCAAATGAGGCTCCGAATGCAACCGCAATGAAGGCCCCAAGGTAAGAGGCCGCCATGTTAGTTAAATACTCTTTTATGAAATTCGCCTGCTCACTCTTTTGATTTCAGCAACCAAATAACCAAGAAACTGGAGGACCTGCATGCTCCAGATGATCACGCTACCGTGAAGACACGATGGTTTCAACTGCGAAAGGTCGTCCAGTCCACCGCCCTCAATGTCCTCGGACGCGCACGCCAACGATACCAGGACTGGTTTGACGACAATGATGCCGACATCAGCAGCTTACTCGCGTAGAAGAATGGACTACACAAAACCTACATGGACCTTCGGACTGACGCCACGAAACAGCCTTTTTTAGATACCGGCGCCTTGTACAACAACGGCTGCGGGACATGCAGGATGCCTGGATGATCCGAAAGGCTGAGGAAATCCAGGGGTATGCGGACCGCAATGAAATGAAAAACTTTTTCGAAGCCATCAAGGCCATCTTCGGCCCGTGTATCAAGGGGTACGCAGCGCGGCTCAGCTGTGACGGCACAACACTGCCGACAGAGAAATCGCAAATTCTGAAGCGATGGGCCGAGCACTTCAGAAATGTCCTTAAATGCTCATCAGCCATCTCCGATGCTGCCATTGACCGGCGGTCCTCAAATGGACACGAACAGTGATCTGGATCTGCCGCCTTCCCCACCAGAAACCATCTGGGCCATGCAGCAGATTTCCAGCGTTAAAGCACCGGGATACGACGCAATCCTACCGGAAGTCTATAAGCACGGTGGGCCCTGGCTGATGGCAGAACTCACAACACTCTACCAGGAGATGTGGCGCCAAGGACAAGTTCCTCAGGATTTCAAATAGGCGACCATCGTCCATCTCTACAAACGGAAGGGGAACTGGCAACTCTTTGATAATCACAGAGGCATCTCGTTGCTCAACATCGCCGGGAAGATCTTCGCCTGTATCCTTCTCAATCGTCTTAACGGTCACCTAGAGCAGGGCCTGCTCCCGGAAAGCCAATGTGGCTTCCGCCGACACCGCGGAACAACGCGCCAAGTGTGCACAATCGCTTAAAATCCTCAATTCCAAGATAAGTTTAAATTGCGTATTATTTGAAGATATTGAGATATTTTCCCGCTCAATTATAATCTAAATTTATAAGAAGTGTACTTCTGCACCCTAGCTTCTAATTTTTGGCATCAAACTGTCTAAATCCTCACGAAATCATATACCAGAAATATGACGGACGCAAAAGTAACAATCGAATAACTAGATATCTCGGCTATTCTGTGTCTGCAAAACTTTTTCGACAAAAATGAACATCTATTTACGTTGCTCAACTCATTATTAGACTGAAAAATCTTTTGCAAACAGTTTAACAAGCGTACCACAAATAAAACTGCTCATACACGTAGTCTCATCAGAGGTCGCTGATAGGTCCAAACGCAAGTTTAATGTCATTATCCGAAATATCCCCCACTCGGTAAACCCCACACCATCAATCCAACAACTCATACACTCATGTGGGCTAAATATCCGCATAGCTTCCACCAAAAGGCTTAACTGAAGGAGCAAAAATAAGCCAGCGTTAGTGACTTTCTATTCACAAACCGAAGCCGATCTAGTTCTACAAAACCCTGAATTAAACCGAACTCTGCTCACCCGAAACGCATTCATATGTCCAGGCCTCACACCTATGCAAAGACGTGAACTTCAGACCAAAGCCACACAGCTCAAACCAGATGTTAATCAAACCGTCTCCTCAGTGGAACCCCAAGCAGGCACTTCCAACGCTGCCAACTATAATGCAAAGCGCATAAGTCAGTTAGAGCAAAATAATAAGCATAGTGTCTCCGTAGCCAAACCTTTAGCAAGTTTATATAATGGTTTTTCTGACACTCATAATACTAATCGAAAAACTGCTTCAGCAGTTAGGAGAGGATGTCTGAATCAAACGAAACAAGCACCTAAAAATGCTTTAACCTCTCTGGTAGAGCTTGATGACACAAATTCTGGATCCAGTCAAGTCACAATATTAGAAAGTAATATAAGTGTCACTACTACTCCGCCAACTGAACAAACAGTAACAGAAATTGTTCACCCAGCAACTCATACAAATCCTATGACGTACGTGTCAATCCCTTCAAGCTCAAAAGATAACCCAATTTGTCTCCCAGTTAGTATTCCTATACAAAAAGCTTATTTGAGCACACCATTAATAATAAAAAGCCCAAAAATGTCAACCCAAGAAATATGAGTGCTCCAAACTCTGGTAACTCCCATAAGACACGAATTAGCTCTTATTATAACACCTTAACTCCCTCAAATCCAAACGGATGGCATAGGAGTTAACCAATGCACGCTAACCTTTCAAACATAGTAGCAACTAATGGCAACCAAACCAGTTACCCAGGTCGGCAAAACTTCACAACAATAACCCCAGGTATTTACAATAACCGCCCATTTAATCCTCCCCCGCATATGGGGCATAACCTCTTCAACAAACCCATGCTCTCTAACACCTACACACAACCCATACACTTTAACCCATGCACTCAAATCCCACCACACACTCAACAAATACACTCTTACCCATTCACTCATTTCTCACCATAAACATCACCATACCTTTCAACAGTTACATACTTCCCTTCAATTAGCCCATCGCACAGTCAAAACAGTTTTAGAAATCAGTTTTTTCACAACAGCTGGTTTCTTCCCGCTCCGACATCCTTAGTATCGCCCTTATTAATGCGAGATCGGTAGTACATAAAATACCACAACTTAGGACATTCGTTGAAGCCTATAACTCCGGCAGAGTTTGTTTAACGGAAACATGGGTAAATGAATGAACATCGAACGCTTCGCTTTTTGTCCCAAACTACAATTTCTATCGACAAGACCGCATTAATAAACGAAGCGGTGGCTGTATGATATGCATCAAAACAACCATTGAACAAAGTGGTTTCGATGTTTCACACGAAACGTTCCCTGGCGAAGCATGCTTTGCCACAGTAAAATCCCTGTCGCAAAAAAATATACTTATCGGATGTCTCTTCACGTCTCCAGAATGTAGTAATGATGACACTGGCCTAACGTATCTAATAGACTACATATCAGATATTCAAATTGAATAAAAAATAATTGCAGGCGATCTAAGCCGTTATGAAATAAACTGGGCTAAACTATCATCTCCCACCAGACATGATGAACTGCTATCATCAATTGTGTTCCATAACTAGACACAAATAATAAATAAACCAACCCGAGGGTACAACATACTAGACATTATTCTCACAAATGATATCTGGCCCGTACTTACGCATTACGACAGCATAACCTTTGAAAGTGATCATAAGGCAATAATAACAATGCTCCCTCTAAACATAAAAGAAACATCAGATTCTAATTACATTAACATAAATCAAAAAAAACTCGACATTGACTATATGAACAGCTATGTAAGGTCGCTAGACTGGAGTTCATATCTTCTAACGACATCCACGACGGAAGCTGTTAACCTTTTATACTCTACCTTTTTTATAATTTGAGACACCTTAATAGATGAAAGATTACCGTATAAGTTACAAATTCCTAACTTCCTTTCCAAGTGACAAAAAAAATTAAAATACAACTTCGTGATCCCTCAGTAAGTTATTTATCCACACTCAGACGAATAAGAGAAATTCATGATCTAGCTGAAAAAATGGAAGTAAACAAAAACACAGCAGCAGAACGCCGGAACATAGAGTCCTCCAAAAAACAGTCCAGATCTTTCGGAAACAAATGCACACATATTGAAAACCAGGTCCTCAACTCATGATTGATGACGCAGGACAAGTAATAACGGACGATAAACAAAAAGTAAATTTATTCAATAAGTACTTCTCAGCCAACTATTCAGTTGAGGAGGAGCCGATACCCCAACCAACATACCTGACCGCATTTACCCTCAATGAGATCAGTTTTAACGAAGAAACCGTCAAAAAGCTATCAGACAACGGTCGAATTCCACCTCTTATGAAACGGATAAAATCCCACCTTGCATACTGAAGCATATAATATATGCTCCAATACTGATGTCTTGTCTATTCTCCCTACTCCAATCGTATGGTATGTATCCAGAAATCCGGAAATACTATAGCATTACACCAATCTTTAAAAACGGGAAGCTATATGATACACAAAGCTTGAAATTGTTTCAAGTAACAGAGATGACGGAAACACGGTAGCTACGATATACTTTGACCTAAAAAAGCGTTTGATAAAGTCCTTCATCAAAGGCTTCTAGTGAAGCTAATAAGTCATGGGATTGGGTCTTCACTTCTCGACTTTCTAAAATCTTACCTTCAAAACCGATATCAGGTTGTACAAATTTGAAACCTGCTCTCAGAACCATCTCCTATGTGTAGTGGAGTACTTCAGGGGACTATCCTAGGTCCCCTCCTATTTCTTATATACATTCACGACTTATCCTCTATATCAACGTTAGCTAAAACCTTTTTATGTGCGGATGACTTAAACCTTGTATATACATATAACAAGCATACAGTAGCCAGTATGCATAGAACGATTGAAAATTATCATTTAAAAACTAAGCGAATGGAGTACTCTATGGCAAATGCCATTCTCTCCAAGTAAATATCATCTCCTGATTTTTGGTCAACAAAAACGTCCACCCATAATTTTCAATAATGAGGAAATAACCGAATCAACATCAATAAAAGACTTAGGTCTGAGCTATACAAATGCTCTTGATTTGTCTCCCTTCATTAAACAAATATCAGCAAAAGCCACTGGACTATGCTGATTCATTTGTTAAACTTTCTCCTCACCTGCCCTAAAGACACGACTATATAAAATGTACGTTTTACCTCTCTTGGATTACTGCTCAATTTAACAAATGAATTCGTACCGAAAGGGCTCTGAAAACGCCAACTTAGGGAATCACGCGTTTTAAACGTTTTACTTCAATTTAATTCTGAGTTCTCCCGATGAGCTGCCATATGTGCATCTAGAAGTCAAGCAAATCCAAACGTAATTTGCGGCGATAGCCACTGCAGGCCAGAAGCTCCCACGAGTGGCTTTTTGACGTCCCTTTATGAACATCTTACGATGACATGCAATGCACATAGAGATAGTGAATTTAATCATCTGGTTATGTGGTACACCATCTGGTTATGGGCAAGCTATAGCCAGTGATCAGTGACCTACTAGACTAATAAATACCTATCCTTTGGCTATGCGCAAGGGGTTTCAATTTAATCATTTATATACCCGTTATCTAAAAAACAGCTTTTTTTCAATTTTTAATACTTATTAAATAAATTAATGATAATTTTACGTTTAAATTTTTTTGAATAGCGTCATTACTCTTATATATAATTTTATGATTGTTAAACAATTTGCGTAAAAACTAACCTGCAAAACTTATTATATTTTTATCTTAGTCTATTAGTAGTATATTTATTCCGGTTTTAACATCATTAATGCTCTACGTAATTCGAATGCCCAACGAAGCGCACGCCTAGGTTTTGATAAAGCTTTATGAAACGAATGGTACTAGCTGTTTCATACAGCTAGATTAAACATAATTCAACACTATGTTATATGATACAAATATGAAGACTTTTGGACTGCATTGAAAGTTTCTTACCGCTGAACTCTTCCTGCTCCTAATCCTTTTAACCTTTTTTTAGTTATCAGTAATTAGTCGGCAGACTACACACCGGAATCGACTGCGCTCGTATCTGATTGGAAATACTTATACCTTCGAATCGACCGCAGACTTTTCTACCTATGTCAAATGAATACTCTCTAACGTCAATAACAGACTAGTCTTTACTCTAACCATTCTTACCTGAAACATTCTTCCCCATTCTGTAAAACTGTTTTAACTTTACATTTTGCTATTGATGAACTTTGGAACACAGGTTTTTACTTAAAACAAACTCTTCATTACGAACACTTCTTTTTAAGCAAACAAACATACCAAATCAAAAGTGGTTGATAAAAAGTGGAGTTTTTTTAGGTTTTTTCCTGTGTTCTAAGGATTTGACGGCACCCAAGCAGTGCCAAATCAATTAACCTAATATTAATATATTAATATGATCTTTGCCGCCCACGAGCTACAAGAGAAGTGTCAGGAGATGCGAAATCACCGATACACTACATTCGTGGATGTAACGAAAGCCTTTGACACGGTGAATCGTGACGGACTGTGGAAACTCACGCAGCAATTTGGTTGTCCTGAGCAGTTCACACACATGGTGCGTCAGCTTCATGACGGGATGACGGTGCACGTCACTGACAACGGGACGGTATCCGAAGCATTCGCAGTGACCAACGGAGTGAAGCAGAGCAACGTACTTGCCCCCACCCACTTCAGTCTCATGTACTCGGCTATGCTGATGGACACCTACCATGATGAGCAGCCTGGTATCCGCATCGCCTACAGAACTGACGGGCACCTTCTCAACAGTCGGGGTATGCAGGCTCTAACGCGCGTGTCTACGACTGCAGTCCATGACTTGCTCATCGCGGACGACTTGCACACTTAACACCGTGATAAGGGAGGACATGCACAGCTGCATGGACTTCTTCACCGAAGGCTGCGGCAATTTTGGATTAACAATCAGTACAGGCAAAACGGTTGTCATGCACCAGCTGCCACCCAGCGCGGAATACAATGCTCCTCGAATCAATGTCAACGGTGCTCAACTCAAAAACGTGGAAACCTTCGCTTATCTTGGAAGCATGATGTCACGCAACAAAAGAATGGATGACGAGGTTGCCTAACGGATCTCCAAAGCTAGTCAGACCTTCGGCCGGCAGCAGGCCTCCCTGTGGAATCGCCACGATATTCACCTGAAAACCAAACTAAAGATGGACAGGACCGTCGTCTTGGCGACACTCCTTTACGGAGCGGAAACCTGGACCGTCTACTCGAACCATGCCAGGAAGCTGAATCACTTTTATCTAAGCTGCCTCCGCAGAATACTGAAGCTGAGATGGGAAGACAAGTTCCCGGACACGGAAGTCCTGGAGCGAACCGGAATCCTCAGCATCCATGCCATGCTGAGGCATGTGCAACAGCGATGGAGCGGCCACCTGGTAAAAATGGACGACGAGCGACTACCCAAATGACTTTTCTACGGAGATATCGCTACGGGTTCTCGCCGGCAAGGAGGTCAAAAACAACGCTTCAAGGACACTTTGAAGAAATTGCTGAAGCAAATGCAAATCAACTCGGTGACCTGGGAGGACCTCGCCCAGGATAGACCGGCCTGGAGAAGATCAGTGAAAACTGGTTTAGAAAGCTATGAGGCCAACTGGATCACCGCCGCCAAGGCCAAAAGAGCGGTACGAAATTCACCAGCGCCCCGGACAAACACCGCAAATGCCCAGGCCCTGCCAACATGCCTGCGCTGTCAACGAATCTTCCGCGCGAAAATCGGCCTGTTTGGACATCTGCGGACGCAATGCACCAACAATACGACAATTCCAATTTCTACGTCAAATTCTGCCAACCCTCCTTCTGACTCCCCCACCGTCACTCCTGGCATCAATTCCATTACTCCCACCATCATAGAGAACACATCCATCCGTTTATCTCCTGTTACCCCCACCACCGCAACTACCACCACCTTCGCCTACACTACCACCACAACCACCACCATCAGCGATTGGGAATCTCTCCTATGCTGTACTCAATGCGACCGCACATTCACCTCACGCATCGGCCTGGTCGGTCACTTGCGAATACATCGTACAGAGACCGGTGAGCCAGTGCCTGGAGCACCATCACACAGCAGAGATCGACGCCTTCACTGCTTTTTTGTTATCGCGCATTCACTCATCGTATGGGCCTATTCGGTCACATGCGCATCCATGACAGCGAAATTCACCACAATGCGGACAACACCGATACACTATGCACACCCTCCGCTCCTGCCATTCTTAGCGCCCCTGCCACCCCAACTTCCATGAATGACATCCCCCAACCTCTACCGATTTCTCCTGCCCACACTGCACCCACAAATTCAACTCACGCATCGGCCTGGTCGGTCACCTTCGAATCCATCGCACGGAGGCTGGTGAACCAGTGCTTGGGGCCTCATACATACAGTCGACGCGCCCGACTTCACTGCCCTCACTTCTCCCGCACATTTACACACCGCATGGGCCTATTAGGACACATTTGCCTCCACGACAACCTCCGGTCAACCACCGGAGGCTTAGCTACATCAGCGCACACTACCTACGTCAAAACATCGACAACACCCTCACAATCACCATGTACCAGAGTATATCACGGTTTCCCTGAAACCGTGGCTGAGAACTCTGCCAATCTGACGCTTCCACCAGACCACGCCGTTGGCTCAGTGTATTTGCAGTGTGCATCGAGTGGCTGACCAGTGGACCGGGAGGCAGACGGCGATGGCTGCATTATAACCCCTGAGTTTGTGAATCCTAGTGTGTGCTTTATGGGGGCCAGGTCGTGCTGTGGCGCGCGCAGACGGGTACGCCGATCCGTCAGCCAATGCACCCACTCCCACATCAGGCAACTGACCGGCTCGGACAGTGTCTGATGGTGGGGGTTGTGGAGATAGTGAGGTCGACAGCTTAGCGCATGTTCTTCACTATTAACAATCTGTCGCGCTGAAAACAATCACGGTGCGCTAAAAGCCGTGGATTGGAAGGTTGCCACATGACGGGGTAACGCGGACCGCGATGTCAGCCCGATGTGTGCTTTGTGTGAAGTGGCTGACTAGCGGACTGAGAGTCAGGCTGCAATGGCTCCTTCTTAATGTGGTCTTTATGGCACATCCACTATGTGGGATCCGAGCCAGGTGTGGTTGTACGCTCAGGGGCGGCTCCGGCCGCACAAGCAACCTGCGACCTCTCTCGTCTCCGGTCCTCTTGCCTGTGTCGTGAGACCGGGCTCAGGTGGGGGAGGAGAAGAGAGTACGGTAGCTGCAGCACAAGGCTTCTATCAAATAAATATAATGCACGCGCAAGTCACCGTCCCTGCACCACCTGGCATACGGTGGACCTCGTCGCAATCGACGGTCGAACTGCCATGTCAAGCCGATGTTTGAATTTATCCACAGACTGGGACAATACAATCGCCTCATGTAGGTTATTCCACGGTTCCACGACACTGTTGGTGAAAAAATACTTCCTCACCTCCAATCTTACTTGGAGCCCACTTAGTTTGAATGGATGACCTCGGACATTATTCCTTTTGCCACGCACGATACAGGAGGTTTGTGTCAAGTCTCTGCGCAACTGCCTATAACTCAGAGGATAGAACTTAAGGTTATTTTGACAAATCTCATATGGCAGTTCACCTTGACCATTTACTAATTTTATTTCTCGCCGCTGCACCCTTTCGAGCCTGTTGTAGTCCTGTTGAGTGCACGGTCGCCAGTTTTGATCTCATATTCAAGATGTGGCCTTACAAAGGTACCAAAGACTTTCGAAAAGCAGTCTTTATCGAAAACTTTAAATGCCCGCTTGATAGCCTGCAGTATTGAATTAATGGATTTAGCTGCCTTGCAACATTGCGTAGAAGGCTTCAGTTTGTCTTTCATCCAAACTCCAAGATCCTTCTGTGTGTGTGCTTCTCGGAGTGGTAAACGATTCAAATAGTAGGGTCGCATATCAGTGACCTGATTTCGATTCCCCAGATGTAGCAGGGTGCTTTTGTTTGAGTTGAAGGACAAGAGCCATTTGCGGGATCACTCGTCCAATGGACGAAGTTTTCTTGGAAATTATATCCATTGGCAGCATTGTGGATAACGTTCCAGATTTGTATATCGTCCGCAAACATAGCAAAGTCACAGTCCAATTCCTGTACACAATCATTAATGAACAAAATAAATATGAACGATCCGAGCACTGAACGTTGCGGACCTCCTTCTCGATGACTGTGCGCTTTGATCGCGATCCGCCTACAAGAAAAACTTGAGAACTACCCACGAGAATATTCTTGATCCACGTAGGAAGTTTGCCTCCAATACCCAACATGCTCAATTTATTGAGGAGACACTGGTGTGGAACGCTATCGAAGGCCTTCTGGAAATCAATTTAGGCCACATTCACTGTGTCATTTGCATCGAGTGCTTTTGTCCAGCTTTGCATCGTATGAAGTAAGTTCGTAACACACGATCTTCCCCTATGAAAGCCGTATTGTGCAGTTGATAAGAGGTAACGTGTTTCTAAATAACTCATAAATTCCTTTTTGACAACCTTCTCCATAATCTTGCCATCGATTGAGGTCAGGCCGACAGGCCTGTAGTTTGGAGCAAAGGCATGACTACCACTTTTGTGAAGCGGTGTGATGTGGGCTGTTTTCCAGTCCGTAGGAAGAATTCCCGTATGGAAATTTTTCTGGGAAAAAAAGGATAGTTATTTCGCCAGCTCTCGAGCAAGTTCAAGGAGAAGCTTTGCTGGAATCTCGTCGGGGCCAGGGGTTTTGCACGCCGTCAACATTTTTAGTTCTTCAAAGGCCACCTCTTCTCGAACGAGCATATACTGAATAATTTGCGCTCCCATATTTTCGTTCCTCGATGCAATAAAAACAGCTTCTCCGGTGAAAACCGACTGAATGAACTGTAAAAAATATGCATCTTTTTTTAAATTTCTGCTATCTCGAAACTGTCATCGTTTCTCATAACATAAATTGGTTAACTGCTACGTGTGCTTTTTCTTACATATCCTGTACATATTTTTGGGACTGTTTACTGCTCGCTGGAGCAAATCCCTCTCGTAATCCTGTCGGCTTTTGACAATCAAGCTTTTAATCTAGGGTGTCTTTTGATTCACTGCCGACCATATTTTACTCTGAATGACCAGAGGGGTTCTTAAGGTTTGTTTTCAACTTAGTAATCGTTTTATGTTGATTCCCAATTATATCTTGCCACTCATTGTTTTTTCGCTCCCAACTAAGGGCTCTTTATTACTGCTTGGATAACCGACAGAAGTTGAGTCTGAAGTCTGAACTGCCTTTGGAAGAGACATTATTGAAATTGTTCTAATATTACCGTTATCCAATGTGGTGGTGTTTTGGTGTTTCCGCATTGCAGATTGCCACAGGTTTGTTTATTGGGATTCAACTATGGGCACACAAGCTGGCAGGATGTGATTTTTGGTTCGTCCTTAGGATTCAAGGAATGTGTTCCTGTTATCCTGTCGTTATGGGTATTTGCGTCGGCACATTGTGATTTGCTACAAATTGTAGTTTTTTCGTACTTTTGTTGCTTTGGTCACTGCCTCTTAAACTGTAATATGACATACCGTATTTCGTCGGTATTGTTAACTTGCAAGAGCTCCCTTAAGTCTGCAAGCTACCTTTCCAATTTTTTGAACTCTTTAGTAATATATGAGAACATCCACACATGATTCGTCCTCGTATACGACGGATTTGGCTGTCATTACGCTTTATGCGCGCTATGCTGGTCCTTGGTTGAACGTGTAAACTAAACAAGTGCCAGTCATGAATGCCAAACAAGGTCAACAGGCTTTCATTTAAAGGAAGTGCCATTACTGGTTATGCTGCTATCAAACAATTGCTTTGAGTCCATACGTGTTAAAAACACTGCGTGTGCGTTTGTTCTGTTTTGGGCGTATAATGAAGCATTTCGACTGCATTTGGAGTATGGTGAGTATTTACAGCAATATGAGCAAAAAAATGCGCATACTTGTTCAAAACCGCTTTGAAAAACTGAAAATTTTATGCAAAATATGCAGGAACGAAAGCCGTTCGGAGATGTTGCAGGTCCTAAATAAATTCAGATTTTCACCAGGTTATACACATTTGGTTCCTGGAGTGGTTTTCAGTTTCTATTGGTGCAGAGGCTGCATAGTCAACTTAAATAAGATCAGTATTCAGTATCAGTATATTTGAAGGAGATGTAGGTGTCACCTTTGAATTCCCTATTTGTACATGCGAGTTGTGGTATCAAAAAAACGCATCTCGATATGTTGGTGAGGCTCATATAGTGTAACATAGTTAAAAAGGCTGAGACTCCCGTTGAATCTATCATTGATATTCCTCTCTGCAAATACAGAAAGCTTTTTCAACAAGCAAGATGAGTTAAGAAAGGTAGTGGATGAAAGTTAACCAGATATTGTTGGTTTTAATTGAAGCGTGGCTTACTAGAGACAGTAATGTTTCCGAAATATCATTTAGAGGATACCAGCACTTCAGGTGTGAAAAAGCAAGTGAAGTAAGAAGGAGAAGTCATAGTTTATTTTATTTGCAAGCTGACCTCTATTGCTGATATACAAATTCAATTGAGCAATGTGAAATTCTTAAGCATTACTATAGCTGCTAAGTATTTCAGACCACTGCCGATATCGGTTGTGTAATGTTTGCCTTATCAGACTCCCAATTAAGATCTCATTTTTTTAACGGAACTTTGCAAAGCCAGATAAAAGAAAAATGTCCTCATTGTTGTGGAGTTTATTGTACAAACAACTACTGTGCACAAAAGGTATACTGCTCTGCCATAAGGTCACCTATCGAACGTGGACGAGAGAAGCACAACAGTCAACCTCTCTTGACCTTATTTTTAACCGAGATGAGGTAAACGTGTTAGACCAAGACGATTGACCACCATTAGGGTCAAGCCTTCACATTACACTGTACCTCGAGAACCCACTGTTTTCCAAACGAACTTCGCCCGATAGTTGGGAAAGAAACATTTGGAAAGGGAACTTCTCACGAATTAGAAAACACATGTCACTAGTATCCTAGGAAACAAAAATAAAAGGTAAAACCAATGACAATTGGACACCTTTCAGCTCGTTACATAAAAAATATTATTTTCCTTAATGTCGTCTTAGTAATAAAAAAACCACAAACAGCCCAATGGTCAAATGACTGGCTCTTGCAGTTACATGATAACAAGTGCTACAGCATACGAGTCAAAAAAGTGATCCTTCGAACCATACAGTTTTCAGTTTGAATGACATTTCATTGAAAGAAGTGGATGCCCAAAAGGACTTGGGAGTCTGGATCACGCCCTCGCTGAAACCCTCCCTAAATTGCACAAAGGAAGCGAAGTCAGCCCTGTCGATTCTGTACCTCGTTAAACGAGCTTTCGCAGTTTTCACTACCGACTGCTTCGCCCAAGTGTTCGGAACATTCGTGTGGCCACATTCGGAGTCAAAATTATGTTAAAAGGCGAGCAACAAACTTGCCCTTGGCATGGCTCACAGCCTAATGAAACACGGCTGTCGAATCTTGTTACCAAGAAGCACAATTCATTCATGCGAATTTATGTTAAATCCAAAAATGGGTTAATTCCGACCTGTGTAGTCACAAAGACACCTTTGGCAGAGGATGCAATATATAACGTATGATTACTCATTAAATTTTAGTTGTGCTTTGAATTTGAAAAACATGCTGCACATCATATATATGCTTTAGTGTGAAATTCTAAAATATATTGATCGCAAACACCATTTTCGCACGAAACGTTTTCATAATCTTCACAAATGCACGTCTCCTGAGCTTTGGGAAGAAAACGAATGGACATTGTATTCCACATCCCTGTTTATTTATTCTGTACTTTGCTCTTGTAAAGCAGGATGCATTACCTTACAACGCACTTCCTGGATAAGACGGTAGGTGCAGATATAACTGCCTCTCAAAACAGCAGTCTATTTCAAGTTCTTTCGCAGCACATACAGTCGAAAAAATCGCTTATTCGGTCCCAAAGCACCTTATAATTGGCATACCCATTACCAGTGAACGTCTCTTAAGGGTAAAGCAAACAGATGCCCGCCACTGCCGAGGCGATATTTCAACGCCAACTCCTAACCTTCCGATTAAAAGTGTTCATACCATCTTCTTAATATTCCTACCGAACTTGACCTACGAAAATAGCTAACGCAGCGTTTGTACGGTGTGTTAACCTTGAGGCACACATTAAACACTGCCAACTTGACAATGTTGAATAAGTTAAATGCATGTATCGGAATAACATTAAAATACAAAAAAACATGAGTTTATTTCATATTTTTTAAGATTTGGTTTATAGTCAACGTACTGTTACGCAGCTGAAGAACGTGAATAGATAAGAGTACATTCAGTATCAGTTGCTCACTAACAAAATAAATGCAACCCATTGTGAAATAATTTGGCGTTCACAGAATATATATATATATACCTTGTTTGCCTACGTACCCCTTACGTTGGCCATGTTTTGTGCCAGTTTATTCAAATCACCAGGATCGGACGAAAGGCGTATTGCGATTCAATTGCAAATACGTCATACTTAACATATTTTTAAAAAAAATAGGATAAGCATATGATAAAGCAGTGTATTTCAACCGGACAATGACTACGCAACTAGCTTTGAACTTTCCTTTGAATTTTTTTTTTCATAATAAATAAAGTGCCCTTTACATTTTATCCTATTATTTATGTTTTATTGTGTTATAAGTTAAAAATAACAAACCTATTTCAGGTTCTCGAATGTAACTCAGACTACGTACGCGATACGTTCTTTAATGCACTGTAAATACTGTAAATAAATTTCAAAAGGTATTTAACATCAGCATAAGAGTAACATGCAATAAACCAGAGAACGCTAGTCTGAAGGCTTCTGTCCTCCTGCCGCTAACCCGGCATATTAAGAACAGGTAGCATTAGGTCCCTTTTTCGTCAATCTCGAATTGAATCTGTCAAACGTTTCAGTTAATCTTCCTTTAAAAAGATCTCTTTAGCATCGCGGTGATAAATGACAAACCTTTGGTCTACATAGATCATCCGAAAATTAAGTTTTTAATAATTAAAAGATACAAATACAAGTCCTTGTAAGACCACTGCCGCTAGATAACAGGACATTGAAAATTCCATCAGGGATCCCTCAATTTGCTCATAGATACTGTCGCTCAACGTGCAGTTCGTGCGCAGGCCGTAGTCAAATAACTGAATCACGTTCTTCATGTTAAAATAACATCCGTCTTCCTAGTAATTTTTGTCCACCTGTTGATCGAAAAATTACATGGCATTTTAATAAAAGAAGTCAACACAGAGAACATATTTTGCTAACACAGCAGCTGGCCCCTGTTGCATATACGCAGTTGCGTCCGGTCGTTTTATTGCCGCACATAGGTACACTACAGCACAGAGCTTGACATGCTGCGTGAACCATATGCGCCTCATCTCCAGTAATCAATATTCACGTAGATGCATTACCAACTTTTGTACGAAAGGTGCACGGTGACCGGAAGTGTGCAAAAACGAAGACCTGCGTTGAAACCTACGCGAGGAACGTCTCTGACGCCAGCGACCGTGTGCTAAGACCGATAAGCATGTGATTTTGGACATCGGTCGCAGTGAACTATCCTTTGCTTACCAATGCAATCAAATGGTTCACTACCAGTCAGGTACGCCTCGGGCATTTTCACGACGTCAAATGTTCAGACTGCCGTGCCAACTACAGCGGTTAAACCGAAAAATGAAAGAGCAGGTGCATAAGCCAAAATGCATTAGCCGTTAGACGAAAGAATGAACCGTCTCATGACGTCGGGCACAGCATAGAAAAAAATCACCAGTTCAACTTTTAAGGGGCCCAAGTGCTTGGATGGGCTGATAGAAAACTGACGACAATAATAATCGAAGCCTCACTCAGAAATGCCAACCTCAAAAAACGCATAATTAAACGACCATTCGCGTAATGGTCAGGTGATATTAAGCACTTACGATTTTCCGAATGCCTGGTCAACTACTGTGGCACATGCGCCAAAATGCATTTGCCATAAGACGAAAGAATGAACCATACCATGTCGTTGGGTACAGCCTTGAAAACAATTACCAATACAACTTTGACGAGGCCCAAGTGCTTTAACCTTTAAACGAAAGGAAGTACCGTCGAAAGTTGCCATGCCCAGCCTAGAAAACTATTACCAGTTCAATGCTGACGGGGCCAAAGTGCTCGGCCAAGCCGAGAGCATACTGGCGGGAAAAGTCATAGAAGCCTCACAATCAGATACCAAACGCATCAAAAGCAGAATTGACCTACCATCGCCATATGTATGCATCAGGCACTTATTGCACACAAGGGAGGCCAATTAGATTAAATATCAGTAGGCCAATCTGTAGTGCAAATTAAAATCTTACATAAACTATGTATTCCCCCATTTGTCTATCTCCGAAGATTCGCTCGAATGGGAGTGTTAAACGGTAAACCAGTGAATCTTCTTCCCCAGTGATTGCCTCATATTTTCTTTTCATTTAAACACATGGGTTCAGCATTTTCGGACACATCTCCTGTTATATGCAGTTCGTAGCGTATGTTATGAAATGTCTTAGGTTTTAATGATATAGGACACATTAAGCAAAATCAGCACACAATGCGCCTAAAATGGTTTTACAGAAATAAATAAGCTCCCCATCAAAAAAAGATGGTAAATTGCGGTTTATCTATTTATTTTAAGTAGCTAAGAAATATTAATTGTTTAGAATATACATGAGTGGTAAATGATAAGTACGCAGACATTCAATAACTAACGATCGAATATAAGCGCTTTTTAAAATAAACCTTATTGTCAAATCTATTTTAAGTAATTATAGTCACACTTTGTCCCGACGTTTGTTGTTAACGTTCACTTTTCTCGGAAGCGAATTATAATGTTTGAATGAATCCAGAAAATATGACTCAGACAGGCATCGGCATCAGTTAAAACGTCCCAAATGCCAATAATTTGGTAAATGGTTTAAAGTCATTGCTTTTTTTCTTAAGATTTTACTAAACGCATCATACTAAATGTGCATTTATTGGCATTTGACTGAAGACACTGAAAATCAAAAAGACTTCACCTCAATTTCGCAGGCGATCTGAAGCTAATCGTCACAGAAAACCCGAAATAACTATAAAGAAATGATTCAATATAGGAGTCAAATGGTCTTTAAAATATAACTTGAATTTTAGGTTTGCTGATGGCAGTAAAACCTTAAGTTACCCTTAATATATCGTAATATATACGTGCGCAAACCTTAAAAGACTATTTTTAAAAGTAATCATCCTTTTGCTGCTTTATTATTTCATTTCTTTGCACATACAGGTTTCTTATAAAGTTAAAACTTTCCGTTTACTCAACAACCACCATTTTCTACTTTTTTGTAATTTGTACATTTTTCGTAAAAATAGTATTTCTGACCAATGTTATATTAATGTGTAAACAATAATAAGCCTTTTTTCCTAAAGATCGATTCTTAATTGTTTTTTCTGATATCGCGTAACGGGCCGTAACTCATGACATCCATTATATTTTATGAATTAAGGACTGCGATTGTATGTTTATTTAGAGTCAAAAGTACATTTTTGGAAAGAAAATACACCACAACAATTGCAATACAGATGGTTTTGGCATTAGAAGTTACACATTTGCAAAACTGAATTTTTCAAACTTTTATCTATTCTTATTTTGTCAAAACATTGCAATATGTATTACATATTTTTATCTTATTTTCGTGAAATAAAATTTAGATTTTCCGTGAGCTAACAAGATATAATTAACTTTTTGATAACTTTTAGAAATACGCGTTTATAATCCATCGTACAGAAACAATAAGGTTTGGTTAAAAAGGTGTAAAACACATGCAAAATGAATAAAGGTCAGATTTGGCACCATTTTGCCAAAAGTATGCCCTTGAATAAAACAGACCTGACATGAACTTGTCCTTAGTTAAAAGCATTTTTCACCTCATTGCAGTAAAAACATAAACCACGTTTCCTCTTTAAGTGTGTGCCATACTATTATTATACATTTTTAGGATGAAATTGTATGTGTTAGTTAATCTAATTTGTACGAAACAATAAACTGTATCTCTTCAGAAACGAAATAATCTTATTGTGTGAATTTTTGAATCCTGTTCATCATTGTGTCATCAGAAAATGTAAGACGTATCAAAATCAGGGACTTTATCAACATTATGTGATTGGTTAAAATGTAAACCGATATGCGGCTGCTGTATTCAATTTTCATATCGATTATTGGAGTGTTCGATTCAACCTGATTCACTCCCTTTCTTAGATGCCCTTCTAAGCAGAAGACCTGACGGCAGTATCTGAAGGATTGTTTTATCGAAAGTAAACCTGGTCTGGGCAATATGCGAACTTTGGCAGTTTCTGCACCCTTCCAACGGAAACATTATCTTGTTAATTGCTTAGCGCAAACGGTTAGAAATATTACCTCGGCAGATTCAGTCGAGGAGGAGCTTGGGAAAATTCCAGAACCTACTGCGAGAGAAGAAATACCCTGATCGGATTTTTACCTAGCATAATGTTACAAATCCGGTAAAACCTGCCAAGGTTACTGTGTAACTATATTCCTCAAAGTACCCTTTCAAGGGGATGCGGCTAGTGAACTCCTGAAAAATGGCTTAAACCAAGCCGTTACACAAACGTTCCCAGCAGCGAAACTTAAGCTAGTGTTCACAACCAAACCTATTTGAAGAGGCGAAGACAAGGATAGGTTGCTGGCTCAGACCACCTCCTCTGCATTTACTCAGTTATTTGCGCCGGCTGAGCAGGTTATATTAGTCGCACGAGTCAGCACCTATCCAAAAGAATAAGAGAACAGCTCCCAGCGTGACTAAACAAAGAGGAAGTGAAGGTCATAAAAAGCGCAATCTTTGCACAGCTTGATGACACCGGATATAGTATGAACCCCAGCGATGATTTCCGTGTAATTTATAAGGTCCCACCGAAGTACCCCAAGTTACTGGATCAACGTCTTCTAGCAGCAGCAGAAGCAACTGCCATTAGGTTTAAGAAGCTGGCTTTCTGTGCACAAAAAAACATCGTACAAACTTGGCCAACGGCCGCTTAAACACAGGCATTATCCTGCGCCATCTCTGTCTTCCCCCGTCCCCTGCAACGTCTATACCAACACTCCTACCACTTATCATCCTGTTTCTTATCACACTGTTTCTTATCATCCTTCCTCTACGCACACCTCTCAGACAACCCACACAAACAGATTAATATTATAGATTAAAACCTGCATTTTTTATGTAAGGCTCTGCAATATCTCATGGAAAAAGTTTGGATGGTAATTAAAAATAAGCTTTGCCAATCTCAAAGGCTTTTGTTATTATAGATTAATTAATTTTTTGTGTTTGAAAAGTCAAAGATTTTTTTGCAGTTTTTACTCAGGATTTTTAGGAATGGATACTGGAAAACAACAGTAAATTAGTGCTTGTTCACTTGTGCATAGATCACGATTGAAATTCATAAAGCGAGGGCGGACATCATTTGTCAAAATAAAATCTTGAATGCTGTCATTTGTTTTCACTGAAATGACCAGTTGGGACAAGTTTGAAAAGTTAATAGTAACGACCGATTTCTGTAGTCTTGGAGGAGAGATATTCACCTGCCAGTTGATGTCTAATCAGCCTATAATCGCCTATGAGAATTTCGACATCAATTTGAGTCTGCAACTTTTTCAAATTGTTCACAGAGATACTGACATTGCCAGAGTAACAAAAATAACATTAACTTCATATCTCTTGGAAAGAGAAAAATTTAAAAAATAACATTTTACGCTGATACAATATTTTTTTATGTAATTGAATTTGTTTAATCAAGCTTGCACGAAAAATATTTGTGAATTGTTTTGATAATTGCAATACCAGGATATGTTGGACTTTAAGTCGCGGTTTTCATTCACAGCCAAACGCAGTGTTCAAATGTCTGGAAATATCGATAATGGATACGCGTCCTCACCCTTATTCCTGAAAAGCCAAACTTGCCTGAAACTGCGATTGTTATGTTGGACGGTTACTTATGGGTACCGGGTACTAAATCTGTTGAAAATATACTAAAGCATTAAATGTCATTTCTGGTGCATTAAATAGTTCAGCTTCATAATGCTCTGCTTTATTCAATTTTAAGGTCTAACGTGTGAACAATTTATAAATACGATTGACCTTTTCTGCGATCGCTCGGATATGTGGGCTTAAAAATGCAACGGGGACGTAAAGAAAGCCCAGTAGAAAATGTTGTTACCTTTTCTTATATATTTTTAATGAACATTTCTTTAAGCATTTCATGCATTTTTCTTTCCATTTCTTCAATTTTTAGAACGTTGCATGAATATGTGCATGACGCTGCCTCCTTTAGTCCACATGATTCATATTATAGGATATAATATTACATGGAGAAATACAATCTTTTTCCGATCGCGAAACGGAAAGAGTCATGCAGTTGCAGAGGCCTAACGGTAAGTCAAAATTGAATTTAAAAGAATGGGTATATGGAGGCGGCATGACAGAAATATGTATCTTGTTTTAAGATTGGTAGAGCAAAACAATCATTAATAACGCATGCTAATGGGAGTTTCTGAAAGAATGGAGACCACTCGTCAGTCTTGTACCATGACATGTGGTACTGGAGGAAAGGTTACATACATTTTCATTTATTAATGCCGCTAATGAACTGCATAGCATAGTCCAACTCCATTTTAAGATTTTATGAGGGCTATATGGCGTTTTCTTACAGTCATAAAGAACTACATGCTATTTCTTATGTGGAAAATATTATCTCAGTAGATCGAAAGCCCTAACATCAAATGCAACGGCAGATCAGTCTCACAATTACTCAAGAATTCGAAAACAGTTGTTGAACATTAATATTTCATTTTGTTTAGTTTGAAATTTGGGAAGAGTTTTTTGGCTATCAATATATTAATGGAAAAAAGTTTATTGCTAACATTTTTTCATAAAATACATTTGCTTCATAAGGATATGAAAAACAAAAACAACTATGGCATACTTCTTGTGCAGGTATTTGTTATAGATAATGTGTTGGCACACGACCGAACAGACGAAAACTCTAAAGCCGGCGTCCTGACGTGGAATTTATCTGCACTATAACCAGCATTTCACAAATCTGGGAAGCGTTAACTCAAATCGCTATTTGACTTTATTTATCTTAAAGCAGTTAGTTTAGTTAGTTCTGCTATTTACTTGCGTTTTTGCCGGTATCTGGTAGGTTGCTGGAGGGATTTGGTCATAAATACAAATGTCTTATTTCCCTGGTACTACCTTAATGATTTTAAATGCAGGCTCTACGTGTTCAGCTTAAGGTTACAAGTCCAATTAGTGCGAGTTCGCCCACCGCAGCGTGCAATATAATACTTAAACTTGCTTGTCCTTGCTTAATAGCTGAGAAGGTGACTGCTTGATGTTGATTCTAAAAGCGATCATATACATGAGCACATTAACTGACAAATAATGGCCTTCTCCGTGAAAAGCGACATCGATGAATTGACTTTATGTTTTGACGGTCAGTTAGATGGAATTTTGTGGTAACCTGACTATATTCTTTACAATTATGTTATCGTGAAACCATCTCTAACGAAATCATTTCCTCGACTTCCTTAGCTCCTTTTCCTCGAAGTTAGCAGCATAAGTAAAATAACGTTGAGAAAGGCGACGCGGACTGCACCAGTGACGTCTTATATAGTTTCCAACACCAGTCAGCCATAGTCTCCACCTAGTACAGGCATATCCGAATATTTGTCCTCGAATTCAGGCTTTAATTGAACCTAACGCAGTCTTAGTTGAGCAGGGAATGCGCAAGCCGTCATCTGTGATTTGCAATCGCCGCAAGCCCTTGTGAGTGAATTCGATCTGTTATCTTCTGAAAAGTGGAGTAAGTCCGGGAATTCAGTTGCCCAAAGCAACCAGTTATTTAGACTGTCCGTGCTATTTGAGAGGGAATTATAACGAGTCAATTGCAATAAGTGTATTCAATTCTACTATTAGTCCTGCTTTCTATTATTCAAACACCTGACTTTCTCCCATATAATTTATTGGTTTCTTAATTGTCGTATTTCCACTAACGTCAATGCATCAGCTAATTCATATCCTCAGATGTCTAGTTCGGTCAGCCCCTCCAATTTACCTTTTACTTGTCTCGCCGGCGGCCGAATACTGCAATTTCCGGAGCTTTTAGACCGCCTGTAATGACTGCGACCCCATCTAAATCATGTATACTGTCTTACCCGTCTAAAGCACATATACTGCCAGTTTCCCCTCTTAAACGCAATTATCCAGGCCTCTCCGGGAAATTTCCTGATCCAAATCGCATAAATAACATTCTTCAAATCCAAAATCTGCAATCATCTAAATTTAACTTATGTAAACCTCCATAAGCTTGCTCGTCCCATAACCCCACGGGTCATCTTATACCCTCAATTATATCACCTAAGTCAGGTTTTCTGAAGGACGTTCATCTAACACAGACCCAAAAGCAAGATAGCGCAGGTCTCAGTAATCGCATTCTGCCCTCTCAAAAACTAAAGCATTCTCTCCAACAGGCAAATAACCCTAACCAATTTGACTGATATACAAGACCTGACTTTCCAGCATTTAATTATTATAGCTGCCCATATATTCCATCTAACTTCCCGTCATTCCGTTTTAACTACCAACAGGCATATCCTGGTCGTTCCCACTATGGTTGTTCTATAGCGGAAAATTTTAAACCTACACCTTTTAGATTTCCCTCTCAGCTTTTTGTTAATGACGTTCTATATACCAATCGTTATGGCGCAGTTGGCAATTACCCTCCAACCCACAATAAACTCCAATATAATTAACCACATATATTTTTTTAAATGAATAACGATAAACCTAGTTTGGATACTCGAACTATCCTAGATGTCATATTACTTAATGCTAGATCCGTTATAAAATAAGATGGCCCAACTGAGAGCCCTTTATTTCGAGTGAATGCCTGATGTTTTATGTGTAACTGAATCTTGGACCCATGCCTAAATTTCAGACTCTTTGCTTGTCATAGACCACTACGATCTCTACCGTCAATACCGCACTAGTAAGCGTGGTGGTAGTTGTCTTCTTCTTATTAAAACCTTATTTCAGCACAACCCGTTTGATCTAGACGTCACGTCATTCGCTGGTAATTACTGCTTCACATCCATTATCCTGTCGCCCTGGCAAAAGGCTATTCTTGGATGTATTTACTACCCGCTTTATTTATCATCCAAAGATGAATATGTGAAACTTTGTGAAATTTTTAAATTGGTTTCGGAGTCCAATTTCAACATTAAAATAATCGCTAGGGATTTTAATTTTCTAGAAATTGACTGGATTTGAAACTTTTGTCCACCCAGATATCAGCCTTTCCTAGATACCATACATGTATTTAATTGGTCACAGCTTGTCCGTTCTTCAACGAGAGACAAGCATATTTTAGACCTGTGTTTCACAAAAAACATTGCTCCCCTCTTCTTTGATTTTGAGCATGGCCTCTTCCAAAGTGACCATACATTAATTCTCTGTGGCTTACCAATTTTCTCATCGTAAAAGGCTTGCGCCGTTCGCACCTATCTTAATTTTGACCTCGCAGATATGATCTTAATTAACAACTTGTTGTACGTTTTGGATTGGCAGCATCTCTCCTCCATGAACGATGTAGCAAGTCTTTCTGACTTAATATCAGTCGTTTCAAATAACATCCTGGAATTTGTGCCAACCAAAATTGTCAAGCCCTACACTTCGGAATCCACCGTCCCCCACTTTCTTTTGCCAAGACTAAAGAAATCAATATACTAGTTCGTTATGTGTACATCTAAAGATTGCAGAGATTTTTTTGAATTAGCCTCTAATATTCGGCTTGCACGGGACAGACAGAGGGAATTATGCGCACTCAGCGAGCCAAACTCTGCAAAATCAATTGCTCAACTGTTTGGCCGTCGATCCTGCTCTCTGAGAAGGCTGAATTGTTAAGCGCATTCTTTGCAAATCATCTTACGATGGAATCTGAACCGCTTCAAACATTTCAGGCATCCTCTTTTAATGTTATCAGTACCATTGATTTCTCCATATAACTAAGTCGTAAGCAAATCATGCGTCTGAAAAACTTGCACTCTTCGGGGACTGACGGTATTCCAAACTCAGGTATTAGAAGACTTCCAAGCTTTCCCCGATTAATTAGCCATGTGTTCTTAGTTTATCTTTTAAACGGATTCTTTCCTGACTCATGGAAGACATCTATTATTCTTCCTGTCTTCAAGTCGGGATCTCGTTCGGAAGTAAATAATTATCGATGCGTTCAAAAAGACACGGCTCTAGCAAAACTTCTTGAAAAAAATATTTTTAATCAAATTCTTGACTTTTTCTAAGAAAATAAGCTCATAAGCGTCTCGCAATATGGTTTTCTACCTGGAAGATCATGCGAAGTGTGTCATTTAGCTTTTCTTATCCTCGTCACTTCCCTTCGTAATGAGCAGCAGTCAGTGGTTGTGATCTACTTTGACCTGAGCAAAGCCTTTGACAAGTTACCGCACAGACGTCTTCTGGTGAAACTGGAAGCCTCGGCATCTGGCCTCCTCTTATTGACTTAATTGGTTACTTCTTGTCTAACTGCAGCCAATATGTCTTAGAAGGTAATAGCTATTCGACGCCTCCGCCGATCACGAGTGGCGATTTTTAAGGCACGGTTCTAGGTCCCCTTCTCTTCATTCTGCACATAAACGAAATTTCAAATTGACGCAAAAATTCACAAAAATTCTCAAATGCATTTATTCATTTACTTAAGACACTGCCAATAGTTGTGTTGATAAAATCAACACTGATCTACTTATACTCTCACGGTGAAGTTGTTCTTGGTAGATGGAATTTTCTCCATCCAAAAGTAGTTTCATCGTTCTTGGCCCCATCAAGCTTATTTGAGCCCGTAATCAGCCAGTCATACATAATCCCAAGTTTGAAACACCTGCGTTTGGAAACCGCGACCTTTGGTAATTTAGTCTAACGCTCTACCATAGAGCAACGGGCTCGTTGCTTTGTCGGTTAAGATCAGGAAGATGATGATAGTGTGCGGCTCGCCGATCTGTTAAAGAGATATTAAGGTTCCATTGTGCCCTGGAACTCAGACTAGAGCCCTCACAGGCGGTCGCATAGCGACGTGAAGCATATGTTGATAATATGGTACAATCAAAGACAAGAGAGACCAGAATGGCATTTCTGGTTTATAGGCCGTCATCAGCCAGTCATAGCCAATCCCAAGTGTAGAACACCTGGGATTTGAATCCACAACATTTGGTAATTGAGTCGAAAGCTCTCCCATTTAGCCACGGGCTCATTTTCATTGTCGGTTGCGATCGGGAAGATGATGATATTGTGCGGCTCGCCAATCTGTTAAAAGACAATGTACGTTCCATTGTGCTCTGGAACTCAGACTACAGCCCTCACAGGCGTTCGCATAGCGACATGTAGCATATGTTGATGATATGGTACAAACAAAGACAATGGAGACCGGAATGGTATTTCTGGTTTATAGGCCGTCATCAGCCAGTCATACCCAATCCCAAGTGTGGGACAACTGGGATTCGAACCCGAGACCTTTGGTAATTGAGTCAAACGCTCTATCATTAAGCCATGGGTTCATTGATATGTCGGTTGCGATTGGAAATATGATGATAATGTGCGGCTCGCTGATCTGCTTAAGGAACATTTACTTTCAGATAATCCCTGGAATTCAGACTAGAGCCCTCGCAGGCGTTCGCATAGCGACATGTAGCATATGTTGATAATATGGTACAAACAAAGACAATGGAGACCGGAATGGTATTTCTGGTTTATAGGCCGTCATCAGCCAGTCGTACCCAATCCCAAGTGTGGGACACCTGGAATTCAGACCTGTGACATTTGGAAATTAAGTCAAACGCTCTAACATTGCGCCGCGGGCTCGTCGCTTTGTCGGTTGCGATCAGGAATATGATGTTAATGTGCAGCGCACCAATCTGCCTAATGACATTTTACGTTCTGGTTTGCCCTGGAACTCAGACAAGAGCCCTCACAGGCAGTCGAATAGCAACGTGTATCATATGTTGAGAATATGGAACAGTCAGAGACACGTTAGACCGGAAAGGCCACTTCTGGCTAATAAGCTTTTATCAGCAAGTCATACCCAATCCCATGTGAGGGACACCTTTGATTTGAACCAGCGACCTTTGGTAATTGAAAAAAAACTCTACCATTCAGCCACGGGCTCGTTGCCTTGTCAGTTGCGATCATAATGTGATGATATTGTGCGGTTTGCCGATCTGATTAAAGAACATTTACGTTCCGTTGTGCCCTTGAAATCAGACTAGAGCCCTCACAGGCAAGTGCATAGCGACGTTTAGCATATGTTGATAACGTGAAACTGACAAAGACAAGGGTGACCGAAGTGGCAATTTCTGGCTTATTAGCTGTCATTAGCCAGCCATACCCAAGCCCAAGTGTGGGTTACCTGGGATTTTAACCAGCGATCTTTGGAAATTAAGTCGAGGGCTCTATTATTGAGCAACGGGCTCATTAATATGTTTGTTGCGATTGAAAATATGATGAAAATGTGCGTCTCGCCAATTGGCTTAAGAAATATTTACGTTCCGTTTTGCCCTGGAACTCATACTAAAGCCGTCATAGTCGATCGGATAGCGACGTTTAGCATATGTTGATAATATGGATCCGACAAAGACAACGGAGACTGAAATGGCCATTTCTGGGTTACTAGCCGTCATCAGCCAGTCATATCCAATCCTAACTGTGGGCCATCTGGAATCCAGTGCTGCAACCTTTGGTAGTTGAGTCAAACGCTCTACCATTGAGCCACGGGCTCGTTGGTTTGTCAGTTGCGATCGGCAATGTAATGATAGTGTGCGGCTCGCCGATCTGCGTAAGGAATATTTACGTTATTTTGTGCCCTGGAATTCAGACATGAGCCCTCACAAGTGGTCGGGAAGTGACGTGTAGCATGTGTTGAGAATATGGAACAGACAAAGACAAGTCAGACCGGAATGGCCCCTTCTGGCTTATAAGCTGTCATCAGCCAGTCACACCCAATCCAAAGTGTGGGACACCTTTGATTTGAAACCACGACCTTTGGTTATTAAATCAAACGCTCAACCATTGATTCACGGGCTCGTTGCTATGTTGGATGCGATCGGGAATGTGATGATAGTGTGCGGCTCGCCTATCTGCCTAAGGAACATTAAAATTCCGTTGTGCCCTAGAACACAGACAAGAGCCCTATCAGTCGGTCGCATAGCGACGTTTAGCATATGTTGATAATATGGAACCGAAAAAGACAAGGGAGACCGGAATTACCATTGATGGCTTATTAGCCGTCATCAGCCCGTCATACCCAATCCCAATAGTGGGACACCTGGAATTCAGACCTGCGACCTTTGGCAATTGAGTCAAACGCTCTAACATTGAGCCACGGGCTCGTCGCTTTGTCGGTTGCCATCAGGAATATGATGATAATTTGCAGCTCGCCAATCTGCTTAATAACATTTTACGTTCTGTTTTGCCATGGAACTTAGACTAGAGCCCTCACAGGCAGTCGGATAGCAACGTGTATCATATTTTGAGAATATGGAACGGACTAAGACAAGGGAGAACGAAAAGACCATTTCTGGCTTACTAGCCGTCATCAGCAAGACATACCCAATCCCAAGTGTGGGACAACTGGCATTCGAACCCGCGACCTTTGGTAATTGAGTCGAACGCTCTATCATTAAGCCACGGGCTCATTGATATGTCGGTTGCGATTGGGAATATGATGATAATGTGCGGCTCGCTGATCTGCTTAAGGAACATTTACGTTTCGTTAAGTCCTGGAATTCAGACTAGAGCCCTCACAGGCGGTCGAATAGCCACGTGCAGTAAAATGTTGATAATATGGAACCGACAAAGACAAGGGAAAAGGGAATGGCCATTTCTGGCTTATTAGCCGTCATCAGCCAGTCATACCCAATTCCAAGTGTGGGATACCTGGAATTCAGACCTGCGACCTTTGGTAATTGAGTCAAACGCTCTATTTTTGAGCCACGGGCTCGTCGCTTTGTCGGTTGAGATCGAAAATATGATGATAATGTGCAGCTCGCCAATCTGCTTAATGACATTTTACGTTCTGTTTTGCTCTGGAACACAGACTAAAACCCTCACAGGCAGTCGGATAGCAACGTGTATCATATGCGGAGTATATGGAACAGACAAAGACAAGTAAGACAGGAAAGGCCACTTCTGGCTAATAAGCTTTCATCAGCCATTCATACCCAATACCATGTGTGGGACACCTTTTATTTGAACCAGCGACCTTTGGAAATTTAAAAAAAAAGGTCTACCATTGAGCCACGGGCTTGTTGCTTTGTTGGTTGCGATCATAATATAATAATAATGTGCGGTTTGCCAATCTGATTAAAGAACATTTACGTTCCGTTGTGCCTTTGAACTCAGACTAGAGCCCTCACAGGCGGACGCATAGCGATGTTTAGCATATGTTGACAAAATGTAACTGACAAAGACAAGGGTGACCGAAGGTGCAATTTCTGGCTTATTAGCCGTCATGAGCCAGCCATACCCAATTCCAAGAGTGGGACACCTGGATTTTTAAATATTGACCTTTGAAAATTAAGTCGAACGCTCTATTATTGAGCCACGGGCTCATTGATATGTTTGTTGCGATTGGGAATATAATGATAATGTGCGGCTCGCCTATCTGCTTAAGGAACATATACCTTTCGTTTTGCCCTGGAACAAATACTAGAGCCGTCACAGTCGATCGGATTGCGACGTTTAGCATATGTTGATAATATGGAACCGACTAAGACAGGGACACCGGAATGGCCACTTCTCGCTTATTAGCCGACATCAGCCAGTCATACCCAATCCTAAGTGTGGGACACCTGAAAAAAAGACCTGCGACCTTTGTAAATTGAGTCAAACAATCGACCATTGAGCCACGGGCTCGTTGCTTTGTCGGTTGCAATCGGGAGGATAATGATAGTCTGCGGCTCGCCGATCTGCTTAGGGAACATTTACGTTCCGTTAAGCCCTGGAATTCAGACTAGAGCCCTCACAGGCGGTCAATTAGCCACGTGCAGTATATGTTGATAATGTGGAACCGACTGAGTCAACGGAGACTGGAATGGCCATTTCTGGGTTATTAGCCGTCATCAGCCAGTCATACCCAATCCCAACTGTGGGACACCTGAAATCAAGACCTGCGACCTTTGGTAATTAAGTCAAACGATCTACTATTGAGCCATGGGCTCGTTGGATTGTCGGTTGAGTTTGGCAATGTAGTGGTTGTGTGTGGCTCGCCGATCTGCTTAAGGAATATTTACGTACACTTGTGCACTGGATTTAAGACTAGAGCCCTCACTAGTGGTCGGAAAGTGACGTGTAGCATGTGTTTATAATATGGAACCGACACAGACAACGGAGACCATAATGGCCATTTATGTCTTATTAACCGTCATCAGCCAGTCATACCCAATCCCAAGTAAAGGACACCTGGAATTTAGACCTGCGACCTTTGGTAATTGAGTCAAACGCTGGACCATTCAGCCACGGGCTCGTTGCTTTGTCGGTTGTGATCGGACATATGATGATAGTGTGCGGCTCGCCGATCTGCTTTAGGAACATTTACGTTCCGTTGTGCCCTGGAACAGACAAGAACCCTCTCAGACGGTCGCATAGCGACGTGTAGCATATGTTGATAAAATGGAACTGAAAAAGACAAGGGAGACGTGAATGGCCATTTTCTGGCTTTTAAGCCCTCAGCAGCCAGTCATAACCAATCCAAAGTGTGAGACGCCTAAGATTTGAACCCGCGGCCTTTGGTAATTAAGTCAAACGCTCTACCATTGAGCAACGGGCTCGTTGCTTTGTCGGTTGCGATCAGAAATATGATGATAGTGTGCAGCTCGCCGATTTTCATAAGGAACATTTAGGTTCCGTTGTGCCCTGGAACAAAGGCAAGAGCCCTCTCAGACGGTCGCAAGGCGACTTTTAGCATATGTTGATAAAATGGAACTGACATAAAAACAAGGGAGACCGAAGTGGACATTTCTGGCTTATTAGCCGTCATCAGCCAGCCATACCCAATCCCAAGTGTGGACCACCTGGGATTTGAACCAGCAACCATTGGAAATTGAGTCGAACGCTCGATCATTAAGCAACGTGCTCGTTGCTATGTCGGTTTCGATTGGGAATATGATGATAATTTGCGGCTCGCCAATCTGCTTAAGGAACATATGCGTTCCGTTTTGCCCTGGAACACAGACTGTAGCACTCACAGACGTTCGCATAGTGATGTGTAGCATATGTTTATAATATGGAACCGACAAAGACAAGGGAGACTGGAAAGGCTATTTCTGTCTTAAAAACCGTCATCAGCAAGACATACCCAATCCCAAGTGTGGGACGCCTGGGATTTTAACCAGCGAATGTTGGAAATTGAGTCGAACGCTCTACCATTGAGCCACGGGGTCGTTATTTTGTCGGTTTCGATCATAATGTGACGATAATGTGCGGCTCGCCGATCTGCTTAAAGAACATTTACGTTTCGTTGTGCCCTTGAACTCAGACTAGAGCCCTCACAGGCGGTCGCATAGCGACGTTAAGCATAGGTTGATAAAATAGAAATGAAAAAAACAAGGAAGACCGAAGTGGCAATTTCTGGCTTATAAGCCTAAATGAGCCAGCCATACCCAATCCCAAGTGTGGGACACCTGTGATTTGAACAAGTGACATTTGGAAATTGAGTCGAACGCCCTATCATTGAGCCACTGGCTCGTTGCTATGTCGGTTGCGATTTGGAATATGATGACAATGTGCGGCTCGCCAATCTGCTTAAGGAAAATGTACGTTCCCATGTGCTCTGGAACACAGACACGAACCCTCTCAGACGGTCGCATAGCGACGTATAGCATATGTTGATAAAATGGAACCGAAAATAACAAGGGAGATGTGAATGGCCATTTCTGGCTTATAAGCCGTCAGCAGCCAGTCATAACCAATCCCAAGTGTAGGAAACCTGTGATTTGAACCCGTAGCCTTTTGTAATTAAGTCAAACGCTCTACCATTGAGCCACGGGCTCGTTGCTTTGTCGGTTGCGTTCGGAAATATTATGGTAGTGTACAGCTCGCCGATCTGCTAAAGGAAACTTTACGTTCCGTTGTGCTCTGGAACACAGGCAAGAGTCCTCTCAGACGGTCGCATAGTGATGTTTAGCATATGTTGATAAAATGGAACTGACAAAAACAAGGGAAACCGAAGTGGCAATTTCGGGCTTATTAGCCGTCATGAGCCACTCATACCCAATCCCAAGTGTGGGACGCCTGGGATTTGAACCAGCGAATTTTGGAAATTGAGTCGAACGCTCTATCATTGAGCCACGGGGTCGTTCCTTTGTCGGAAGCGATCACAATGTGACGATAATGTGCGGCTCGCCGATCTGCTTTAAGAACATTTACGTTTCGTTGTTCCCTTGAACTCAGACTAGAGCCCTCACAGGCGGTCGCATAGCGACGTTTAGCATATGTTGACAAAATGGAACTGACAAAAACAAGGGAGACCGGAATGACCATTGATGGCTTATTAGCCGTCATCAGCCCGTCATACCCAATCCCAATAGTGGGACACCTGGAATTCAGACCTGCGACCTTTGGCAATTGAGTCAAACGCTCTAACATTGAGCCACGGGCTCGTCGCTTTGTCGGTTGCCATCAGGAATATGATGATAATTTGCAGCTCGCCAATCTGCTTAATGACATTTTACGTTCTGTTTTGCCCTGGAACTTAGACTAGAGCCCTCACAGGCAGTCGGATAGCAACGTGTATCATATTTTGAGAATATGGAACGGACTTAGACAAGGGAGAACGAAAAGACCATTTCTGGCTTACTAGCCGTCATCAGCAAGACATACCCAATCCCAAGTGTGGGACAACTGGCATTCGAACCCGCGACCTATGGTAATTGAGTCGAACGCTCTATCATTAAGCCACGGGCTCATTGATATGTCGGTTGCGATTGGGAATATGATGATAATGTGCGGCTCGCTGATCTGCTTAAGGAACATTTACGTTTCGTTAAGTCCTGGAATTCAGACTAGAGCCCTCACAGGCGGTCGAATAGCCACGTGCAGTAAATGTTGATAATATGGAACCGACAAAGACAAGGGAAAAGGGAATGGCCATTTCTGGCTTATTAGCCGTCATCAGCCAGTCATACCCAATTCCAAGTGTGGGATACCTGGAATTCAGACCTGCGACCTTTGGTAATTGAGTCAAACGCTCTATTTGAGCCACGGGCTCGTCGCTTTGTCGGTTGAGATCGAAAATATGATGATAATGTGCAGCTCGCCAATCTGCTTAATGACATTTTACGTTCTGTTTTGCTCTGGAACACAGACTAAAACCCTCACAGGCAGTCGGATAGCAACGTGTATCATATGCGGAGTATATGGAACAGACAAAGACAAGTAAGACAGGAAAGGCCACTTCTGGCTAATAAGCTTTCATCAGCCATTCATACCCAATACCATGTGTGGGACACCTTTTATTTGAACCAGCGACCTTTGGAAATTTAAAAAAAAAAAAACGCTCTACCATTGAGCCACGGGCTCGTTGCTTTGTTGGTTGCGATCATAATGTAATAATAATGTGCGGTTTGCCAATCTGATTAAAGACCATTTACGTTCCGTTGTGCCCTTGAACTCAGACTAGAGCCCTCACAGGCGGGCGCATAGCGATGTTTAGCATATGTTGACAAAATGGAACTGACAAAGACAAGGTTGACCGAAGGTGCAATTTCTGGCTTATTAGCCGTCATGAGCCAGCCATACCCAATTCCAAGAGTGGGACACCTGGATTTTTAAATATCGACCTTTGAAAAATTAAGTCGAACGCTCTATTATTTGAGCCACGGGCTCATTGATATGTTTGTTGCGATTGGGAATATAAGGATAATGTGCGGCTCGCCTATCTGCTTAAGGAACAAATACCTTTCGTTTTGCCCTGGAACAAATACTAGAGCCGTCACAGTCGATCGGATTGCGACGTTTAGCATATGTTGATAATATGGAACCGACTAAGACAAGGGACACCGGAATGGCCACTTCTCGCTTATTAGCCGACATCAGCCAGTCATACCCAATCCTAAGTGTGGGACACCTGAAAAAAAGACCTGCGACCTTTGTAAATTGAGTCAAACAATCGACCATTGAGCCACGGGCTCGTTGCTTTGTCGGTTGCAATCGGGAGGATAATGATAGTCTGCGGCTCGCCGATCTGCTTAGGGAACATTTACGTTCCGTTAAGCCCTGGAATTCAGACTAGAGCCCTCACAGGCGGTCAATTAGCCACGTGCAGTATATGTTGATAATGTGGAACCGACTGAGACAACGGAGACTGGAATGGCCATTTCTGGGTTATTAGCCGTCATCAGCCAGTCATACCCAATCCCAACTGTGGGACACCTGAAATCAAGACCTGCGACCTTTGGTAATTGAGTCAAACGCTCTACTATTGAGCCATGGGCTCGTTGGATTGTCAGTTGCGATCGGCAATGTAGTGGTTGTGTGTGGCTCGCCGATCTGCTTAAGGAATATTTACGTACACTTGTGCACTGGATTTCAGACTAGAGCCCTCACAAGTGGTCGGAAAGTGACGTGTAGCATGTGTTTATAATATGGAACCGACACAGACAACGGAGACCATAATGGCCATTTCTGTCTTATTAACCGTCATCAGCCAGTCATACCCAATCCCAAGTATAAGACACCTGGAATTTAGACCTGCGACCTTTGGTAATTGAGTCAAACGCTGGACCATTCAGCCACGGGCTCGTTGCTTTATCGGTTGTGATCGGAAATATGATGATAGTGTGCGGCTCGCCGATCTGCATTAGGAACATTTACGTTCCGTTGTGCCCTGGAACACAGACAAGAACCCTCTCAGACGGTCGCATAGCGACGTGTAGCATATGTTGATAAAATGGAACTGAAAAAGACAAGGGAGACGTGAATGGCCATTTTCTGGCTTTTAAGCCCTCAGCAGCCAGTCATAACCAATCCAAAGTGTGAGACGCCTAAGATTTGAACCCGCGGCCTTTGGTAATTAAGTCAAACGCTCTACCATTGAGCAACGGGCTCGTTGCTTTGTCGGTTGCGATCAGAAATATGATGATAGTGTGCAGCTCGCCGATTTTCATAAGGAACATTTAGGTTCCGTTGTGCCCTGGAACAAAGGCAAGAGCCCTCTCAGACGGTCGCAAGGCGACTTTTAGCATATGTTGATAAAATGGAACTGACAAAAACAAGGGAGACCGAAGTGGACATTTCTGGCTTATTAGCCGTCATCAGCCAGCCATACCCAATCCCAAGTGTGGACCACCTGGGATTTGAACCAGCAACCATTGGAAATTGAGTCGAACGCTCGATCATTAAGCAACGTGCTCGTTGCTATGTCGGTTTCGATTGGGAATATGATGATAATTTGCGGCTCGCCAATCTGCTTAAGGAAAATGTACGTTCCCATGTGCTCTGGAACACAGACACGAACCCTCTCAGACGGTCGCATAGCGACGTATAGCATATGTTTATAATATGGAACCGACAAAGACAAGGGAAACTGGAAAGGCTATTTCTGTCTTAAAAACCGTCATCAGCAAGACATACCCAATCCCAAGTGTGGGACGCCTGGGATTTGAACCAGCGAATTTTGGAAATTGAGTCGAACGCTCTACCATTGAGCCACGGGGTCGTTATTTTGTCGGTTTCGATCATAATGTGACGATAATGTGCGGCTCGCCGATCTGCTTAAAGAACATTTACGTTTCGTTGTGCCCTTGAACTCAGACTAGAGCCCTCACAGGCGGTCGCATAGCGACGTAAAGCATAGGTTGATAAAATAGAAATGAAAAAAACAAGGAAGACCGAAGTGGCAATTTCTGGCTTATAAGCCTAAATGAGCCAGCCATACCCAATCCCAAGTGTGGGACACCTGTGATTTGAACAAGTGACATTTGGAAATTGAGTCGAACGCCCTATCATTGAGCCACTGGCTCGTTGCTATGTCGGTTGCGATTTGGAATATGATGATAAGGTGCGGCTCGCCAATCTGCTAAAGGAAAATGTACGTTCCCATGTGCTCTGGAACACAGACACGAACCCTCTCATACGGTCGCATAGCGACGTATAGCATATGTTGATAAAATGGAACCGAAAATAACAAGGGAGATGTGAATGGCCATTTCTGGCTTATAAGCCGTCAGCAGCCAGTCATAACCAATCCCAAGTGTAGGAAACCTGTGATTCGAACCCGCGACATTTGGTTATTTAGTCAAACGCTCTACCATTGAGCCACGGGCTCGTTGCTTTGTCGGTTGCGTTCGGAAATATTATGGTAGTGTGCAGCTCGCCGATCTGCTTAAGGAAACTTTACGTTCCGTTGTGCTCTGGAACACAGGCAAGAGTCCTCTCAGACGGTCGCATAGTGATGTTTAGCATATGTTGATAAAATGGAACTGACAAAAACAAGGGAAACCGAAGTGGCAATTTCGGGCTTATTAGCCGTCATGAGCCACTCATACCCAATCCCAAGTGTGGGACGCCTGGGATTTGAACCAGCGAATTTTGGAAATTGAGTCGAACGCTCTATCATTGAGCCACGGGTCGTTCCTTTGTCGGTAGCGATCACAATGTGACGATAATGTGCGGCTCGCCGATCTGCTTTAAGAACATTTACGTTTCGTTATTCCTTGAACTCAGACTAGAGCCCTCACAGGCGGTCGCATAGCGACGTTTAGCATATGTTGACAAAATGGAACTGACAAAAACAAAGGGAGACCGGAATGACCATTGATGGCTTATTAGCCGTCATCAGCCCGTCATACCCAATCCCAATAGTGGGACACCTGGAATTCAGACCTGCGACCTTTGGCAATTGAGTCAAACGCTCTAACATTGAGCCACGGGCTCGTCGCTTTGTCGGTTGCCATCAGGAATATGATGATAATTTGCAGCTCGCCAATCTGCTTAATGACATTTTACGTTCTGTTTTGCCCTGGAACTTAGACTAGAGCCCTCACAGGCAGTCGGATAGCAACGTGTATCATATTTTGAGAATATGGAACGGACTAAGACAAGGGAGAACGAAAAGACCATTTCTGGCTTACTAGCCGTCATCAGCAAGACATACCCAATCCCAAGTGTGGGACAACTGGCATTCGAACCCGCGACCTATGGTAATTGAGTCGAACGCTCTATCATTAAGCCACGGGCTCATTGATATGTCGGTTGCGATTGGGAATATGATGATAATGTGCGGCTCGCTGATCTGCTTAAGGAACATTTACGTTTCGTTAAGTCCTGAAATCAGACTAGAGCCCTCGCCAGGCGGTCGAATAGCCACGTGCAGTAAAATGTTGATAATATGGAACCGACAAAAGACAAGGGAAAAGGGAATGGCCATTTCTGGCTTATTAGCCGTCATCAGCCAGTCATACCCAATTCCAAGTGTGGGATACCTGGAATTCAGACCTGCGACCTTTGGTAATTGAGTCAAACGCTCTATTTTTGAGCCACGGGCTCGTCGCTTTGTCGGTTGAGATCGAAAATATGATGATAATGTGCAGCTCGCCAATCTGCTTAATGACATTTTACGTTCTGTTTTGCTCTGGAACACAGACTAAAACCCTCACAGGCAGTCGGATAGCAACGTGTATCATATGTGGAGTATATGGAACAGACAAAGACAAGTAAGACAGGAAAGGCCACTTCTGGCTAATAAGCTTTCATCAGCCATTCATACCCAATACCATGTGTGGGACACCTTTTATTTGAACCAGCGACCTTTGGAAATTTAAAAAAAAAACGCTCTACCATTGAGCCACGGGCTCGTTGCTTTGTTGGTTGCGATCATAATGTAATAATAATGTGCGGTTTGCCAATCTGATAAAGGACATTTACGTTCCGTTGTGCCCTTGAACTCAGACTAGAGCCCTCACAGGCGGTCGCAAAGCGACGTTTAGCATATGTTGATAAAATGGAACTGAAAAAAACAAGGCAGACCAAAGTGGCAATTTCTGGCTCATTAGCTATAATGAGCCAGCCATACCCAATCCCAAGTGTGGGACACCTGGGATTTGAACAAGTGACCTTTGGAAATTGAGTCGAACGCTCTATCATTGAGCCACTGGCTAGTTGCCTTGTCGAGTGCGATTTGGAATATGATGATTATGTACGGATCGCCAATCTGCTTAAGGAAAATGTACGTTTCGATGTGCTCTGGAACTCAGACGAGAACTCTTTCAGACGTTCGCATAGCGACGTATAGCATATGTTGACAATATGGAACCAAAAATAACAAGGGAGATGTTAATGGCCATTTCTGGCTTATTAGCCGTCAGCAGCCAGTCAAAAGGAATCCCAGGTGTGGGACACCTGTGATTTGAACCCGTGGCCTTCTGAAATTTAGTCAAACGCTCTACCATTGAGCCACGGGCTCGTTGCTTTGTCGGTTGCGATCGGAAATATTATGGTAGTTTGCAGCTCGCCGATATGCTTAAGGAACCTTTACGTTCCGTTGTGCTCTGGAACACAGGCAAGAGCCCTCTCAGACGGTCGCATGGTGACGTTAAGCATATGTTGATAAAATGGAACTGACAAAAACAAGGGAGACCGAAGTGGACATTTCTGGCTTATTAGCCGTCATCAGCCAGCCATACCCAATCCCAAGTGTGGACCACCTGGGATTTGAACCAGCAACCATTGGAAATTGAGTCGAACGCTCGATCATTAAGCAACGTGCTCGTTGCTATGTCGGTTTCGATTGGGAATATGATGATAATTTGCGGCTCGCCAATCTGCTTAAGGAAAATTTACGTTCCCATGTGCTCTGGAACACAGACACGAACCCTCTCAGACGGTCGCATAGCGACGTATAGCATATGTTTATAATATGGAACCGACAAAGACAAGGGAAACTGGAAAGGCTATTTCTGTCTTAAAAACCGTCATCAGCAAGACATACCCAATCCCAAGTGTGGGACGCCTGGGATTTGAACCAGCGAATTTTGGAAATTGAGTCAAACGCTCTACCATTGAGCCACGGGGTCGTTATTTTGTCGGTTTCGATCATAATGTGACGATAATGTGCGGCTCGCCGATCTGCTTAAAGAACATTTACGTTCCGTTGTTCCCTTGAACTCAGACTAGAGCCCTCACAGGCGGTCGCATAGCGAAGTTTAGCATATGTTGACAAAATGGAACTGACATAGGTTGATAAAATGGAAATGAAAAAAACCAGGAAGACCGAAGTGGCAATTTCTGGCTTTTTATCCGTCACGAGCCAGCTATACCCAATCCCTAGTGTGGGACACCTGGGATTTGAACCAGTGACCTTTGGAAATTGAGTAGAACGCTCGAGCATTGAGCCACGGGCTCGTTGTTTTGTCCGTTGCGATGGGGAATATGATGAAAATGTGCGGCTCGCGCTTCTGCTTAAGGAAAATGTACGTTCCGATGTGCCCTGGAACACAGACAAGAACCCTCTCAGACGGTCGCATAGCGACGTATAGCATATGTTGATAAAATGGAACCGAAAATAACAAGGGAGATGTGAATGGCCATTTCTGGCTTATAAGCCGTCAGCAGCCAGTCATAACCAATCCTAAGTGTGATTCGCCTGGGATTTGAATCCGCGGGCTTTGGAAATGAAGTCAAACGCTCTAGCATTGAGCCACGGGCTCTTGCTTTGTCGGTTACGATCAGAAATATGATGATAGTGTGCAGCTCGCCAAAATGCTTAAGGAACATTTAGGTTCCGTTGTGCACTGGAACACATGCAAGAGCCCTCTCAGACGGTCGCAAAGCGACATTTAGCATATGTTGATAAAATGGAACTGACCAAAACAAGGAAGACCGAAGTGGCAATTTCTGACTTTTAAGCCGTCATCAGCCAGCCATACCCAATCCCAAGTGTGCGACACCTGGGATTTGAACCAACAACCTTTGGAAATTGAGTCGAACGCTCGATCATTGAGCCAAGGGCTCGTTGCTAGGTCGGTTTCGATTGGGAATATGATGATAATGTGCGGCTCGCCAATCTGCTTAAGGAACATATGCGTTCCGTGTTGCCCTGGAACACATACTAGAGCCCTCACAGGCGGTCGCATAGTGACGTTTAGCATATGTTGATAATATGGAATCGACAAAGACAAGGGAGACCGGAAAGGCCATTTCTGGCTTAAAAACCGTCATCAGCAAGTCATATCCAATCCCAAGTGTGGGACAACTTGGATTCGAACCCGCGACTTTTGGTAATTGAGTTGAACGCTCTACCATTGAGCCACGGTGTCGTTACTATGTCGGTTTCGATAATAATTTGACGATAATGTGCGGCTCGCCGATCTGCTTAAAGAATATTTACGTTCCGTTGTGCCCTTGAACTCAGACTAGAGCCCTCACAGGCGGTCGCAAAGCGACGTTTAGCATATGTTGATAAAATGGAACTGAAAACAGGCGCAGACCAAGAGTGGCAATTTCTGGCTCATTAGCTATAATGAGCCAGTCATACCAATCCCAGAGTGTAGGACACCTGGGGATTTGAACAAGTGACCTTTGGAAATTGAGTCGAACGCTCTATCATTGAGCCACTGGCTAGTTGCCTTGTCGAGTGCGATTTGGAATATGATGATTATGTACGGATCGCCAATCTGCTTAAGGAAAATGTACGTTTCGATGTGCTCTGGAACTCAGACGAGAACTCTTTCAGACGTTCGCATAGCGACGTATAGCATATGTTGACAATATGGAACCAAAAATAACAAGGGAGATGTTAATGGCCATTTCTGGCTTATTAGCCGTCAGCAGCCAGTCAAAACGAATCCCAGGTGTGGGACACCTGTGATTTGAACCCGTGGCCTTCTGAAATTTAGTCAAACGCTCTACCATTGAGCCACGGGCTCGTTGCTTTGTCGGTTGCGATCGGAAATATTATGGTAGTTTGCAGCTCGCCGATATGCTTAAGGAACCTTTACGTTCCGTTGTGCTCTGGAACACAGGCAAGAGCCCTCTCAGACGGTCGCATGGTGACGTTAAGCATATGTTGATAAAATGGAACTGACAAAAACAAGGGAGACCGAAGTGGCAATTTCTGGCTTATTAGCTTTCATGACAAGCCATACCCAATCCCAAGTGTGAGACGCCTGGTATTTGACATAGCGAATTTTGGAAATTGAGTCGAACGCTCTATCATTGAGCCACGGGCTATTTGCTATGTCGGTTGCGATTGGGAATATGATGATAATGTGCGGCTCGCAAATCTTTTTTAGGAACATAAACGTTCCGTTTTGCCCTGGAACACAGACTAGTGCCCTCACAGCCGGTCGCATCGCGACGTGTAGCATATGTTGATAATATGGAACCGACAAAGACAAGGGAGACCGGAAAGGCCATTTCTTGCTTAAAAGCCATCATCAGCAAGTCATACCAAATCTCAAGTGTGGGACAACTTGGATTCGAACCCGCGACCTTTGGTAATTGAGTCGAACGCTCTACCATTGAGCCACGGTGTCGTTACTATGTCGGTTTCGATAATAATGTGATGGTAATGTGCGGCTCGCCGATCTGCTTAAAGAACATATACGTTCGGTTGTGCCCTTGAACTCAGACAAGACCCCTCACATGCGGTCGCATAGCGACGTTTAGCATATGTTGATAAAATGGAACTGAAAAAAATCAAGGGAGACCGAAGTGGCAATTTCTGGCTTATTAGCCATGATGAGCCAGCCATACCCAATCCCAAGTGTGGGACACCTGGGATTTGAACAAGTGACCTTTGGAAATTGAGTCGAACGCTCTATCATTGAGCCACTGGCTAGTTGCCTTGTCGAGTGCGATTTGGAATATGATGATTATGTGCGGATCGCCAATCTGCTTAAGGAAAATGTACGTTTCGATGTGCTCTGGAACTCAGACGAGAACCCTCTCAGACGTTCGCATAGCGACTTATAGCATATTTTGATAATTTGGAACCAAAAATAACAAGGGAGATGTTAATGGCCATTTCTGGCTTATAAGCCGTCAGTTGTCAGTCAAAACGAATCCCAGGTGTGGGACACCTGTGATTTGAACCCGTGGCCTTCTGAAATTAAGTCAAACGCTCTACCATTGAGCCACGGGCTCGTTGCTTTGTCGGTTGCGATCGGAAATATTATGGTAGTTTGCAGCTCGCCGATCTGATTAAGGAACCTTTACGTTCCGTTGTGCTCTGGAAAACAGGCAAGAGCCCTCTTTGACGGTCGCATAGTGGCGTTTAGCATATGTTGATAAAATGGAACTGACAAAAACAAGGGAGACCAAAGTGGCAATTTCTGGCTTATAAGCTTTCATGAGCAAGCCATACCCAATCCCAAGTGTGGGATGCCTGGTATTTGACAAAGCGAATTTTGGAAATTGAGTCGAACGCTCTATCATTGAGCCACGGGCTATTTGCTATATCGGTTGCGATTGGGAGTATGATGATAATGTGCGGCTCGCCTTCTGCTTTAGGAACATACACGTTCCGTTTTGCCCTGGAACACAGACTAGAGCCCTCACAGGCGGTCGCATCGCGACGTGTAGCATATGTTGATAATATGGAACCGACAAAGACAAGGGAGACCGAAAAGGCCATTTCTGGCTTAAAAGCCGTCATCAGCAAGTCATACCAAATCCCAAATGTGGGACAACTGGGATTCGAACCCGCGACATTTGGTTATTTAGTCGAACGCTCTACCATTGAGCCACGGGGTCATTACTTTGTCGGTTGCGATCATAAAGTGACGATAATGTGTGGCTCTCTTATCTGCTAGAAGAAAATTTACGTGCCGTTGTTCCCTTGAACTCAGACTAGAGCCCTCACAGGCGGTCGCATAGCGACGTTTAGCATATTTTGATAAAATTGAACTGACAAAAACAAGGGAGACCGAAGTGGCAATTTCTGGCTTATTAGCCGTCATGGGCCAGCTATACCCGATTCCGAAGTGTGGGACACCTGGGATTCGAACCGGCGACCTTTGGTAAATTAAGTCGAACGCTCTACCATTGAGCCACGTGGTCGTTACTTTGTCGGTTGCGATTATAATGTGACGATTATGTGTGGCTCGTCAATCTGCTTAAAGAACATTTCCGTTCCTTACTGCTCTTGAACTCAGACTAGAGCTCTCACAGTCGATCGGATAGCGACGTTAAGCATACGTTGATAATAAGGAACCGAGAAAGACAAGGCAGATCGGAAAGGCCATTTCTGTCTTACTAACCGTCATCAGCTAGTCATACCCAAACCCAAGTGTGGAGTAACTGGGATTCGAACCGGCGACCTTTGGTAATTGAGTCGAAGGCTCTATCATTGAGCCACGGTCTCGTTGCTTTGTCGGTTGTGATCATAATGTGACGATAATCTGCAAGTCGCCAGTCTGCTTAAAGAACACTTGCATTTCGTTCTGCCCTTGAACTCAGACTAGAGCTCTCACAGGTGGTCGCATAGCGACGTTGAGCATATGTTGATAAAATGGAACTGACAAAAACAATGGATACCGAAGAGGCAATTTCTGGCTTATTAGCCGTCATGAGCCAGCCATACCCAATCCCAAGTGTGGGACACCTGGGATTTGAACCAGCGAATTTTGGAAATTGAGTCGAACGCTCTATCATTGAGCCACGGGCTCGTTGCTATGTCAGTTGCAATTGGGAATATGATGTTAATGTGCGGCTCGCCAATCTGCTTAAGGAACATATACGTTCCGCTTTGCCCTGGATCACACACAACAGCCGTCTCAGACGTTCGCATAGCGACGTGTAGCATATGTGGATAATATGTAACTGAAAAATACAGGGGAGACGTGAGCGGCCATTTCTGGATTATAAGCCATCATCAGCCAGTCATACCCAATCCCAAGTGTGGGACACCTGGGATTTAAACCCGCGACCTTTGGTAATTGAGTCAAACGCGCTACCTTTGAGCCACGTGCATTTTGCTTTGTCGGTTGAGATCGGAAATATGATTATAATGCGCAGCTCGCTGATCTGCTAAAGGAATATATACGTTCTGTTGTGCCCTGGAACACAGGCAAGAGAATTCACAGGCGGTCTCATGGCGACGTGTAGCAAATGATGATAAAATGGAACCGGCAAAGACAAGGGAGACATGAAAGGCCATTTCTGGATTATTAGCCGTCATCAGCCAGTCATACCCAATCGCATGTAAGGGATATCTGTGATTGGAACCCGCGAACTTTGGTAATTAAGTCGAACGCTCTACCTTTGAGCCACGGGCATGTTGCTTTTTCGGTTGCGATCAGAAATATGATGATAGTTTGCAGCTTGCCAATCGGCTTAAAGAACATTTACGTTCTGTTGTGCACCCGCAACTCAGTCTAGAGCCCTCAAAGGTGGTCGCATAGCGACGTGTAGCATACGTTGATAATACGGAACTGACAAAGACAAGGAAGACCGGAATGGCCACTTCTGGCATATTAGCCGTCATCAGTTAATCCTACCCAATTACAAGTGTGCGACACTTGAAATTCAGACCCACGATCTTTGGTAATTAAGTCAAACTCTCAACCATTGAGCCACGGGTTCCTTGATTTGTCGGTTGCAATCGTGAATATGATGAAAATGTGCGGCTCGCCAATCTGCTTAAGGGACATTCACGTTTTCTTTGTTTCCTGGAACTCAGTCTAGATCCCTCAATGGTGGTCGTATAGCAACGTGTAGCATATGTTGATATTATGGAACCGACAAAGACAAGGGAGATCGGAATGGCCACTGCTGGCTTATAAGCCGTCATCAGCCATTCATACCCAATTCCAAGTGTGGGACACCTGGAATTCAGACGTACGACCTTTAGTATTTGAGTCAAACGCTCTATCTTTGAGCCACGTGCATTTTGCTTTGTCGGTTGCGATCGGAAATATGATGATAGTGTGCAGGAACAAAGACTAAAGACCTCACAGGCTGTCTCATGGCGACGTGTAGCATATGTTAATTAAATGGAACTGGCAAAGTCAAGGGAGACATGAAAGGCCATTTCTGGATTATTAGCCGTCATTAGCCAGTCATACCCAATCGCAAGTAAGGGACATTTGTGATTGGAAACCGCGAACTTTGGTAATTTAGTCCAACGCTCTACATTTGAGCAGCGGGCATGTTGCTTTTTCGGTTGCGATCGGGAATATGATGATAGTGTGCAGCTTGCCAATTTGCATAAGGAACATTTACGTTCCGTTGTGCCCTAGAACACAGACTAATGCCCTCAAAGTCGTTCGCATAGCGACGTGTATCATATGTTGATAAAATGAAACCGAAAAAGACAAGGGAGTAGTGAATGGCCATTTCTGGCTTATAAGCCGTCATCAGCCAGTCATAAAAAATCCCAAGTACGAATCACCTTGGATTTTAACTCGCGAACTTTGGTAATTGAGTTGAACGCTCTACCATTGAGCCACGGGCTTATTGCTTTGTCGGTTTCGATCGGAAAAATGATGATAATTTGCGGCTCGCCTATCTCCTTAAAGTACATTTAAGTTCCGTTGTGCCCTGAAGCATAGACAAGAGCCCTCTCAGGCGTTCGCATAGTGACGTGTAGCATATGTTGATAATGTGGAACCGACAAAGACAAGGGAGACTTGAATGACCATTTCTGGCTTATATGCCGTCATCAGCCAGACATAACCAATCCCAAGTACGAAAAACCTGGGATTTGAACTCGCGACCTTTGTTAATTGAGTCGAACGCTCTATCATTGAGCAACGGGCTTATTGCTTTTTCGGTTTCGATCGGCAAAATGATGATCATTTGCGGTTCGCCGATCTGCTTAAGGTACATTTAAGTTCCGTTGTGCCCTGGAGCATTGACCAGAGCCCTCTCAGGCATTTGCATAGCGACGTGTAGCATATTCTGATAAGATGGAACCGACAAAGACAAGGGACACGTGAATGGCCATTTCTGGCTTATAAGCCGTCATCAGCCAGTCATAACCAATCCCAAGTACGAAACACCTGGGATTTGAACTCGCGACCTTTGTTAATTGAGTCGAACGCTCTAACATTGAGCCACGGGCTCGTTGCTTTGTCGGTTATGATCGGGAATATGATGAAAATGTGCGGCTCGCCAATCTGCTTAAGGGACATTCACGTTTTCTTTGTTTCCTGGAACTCAGTCTAGATCCCTCAATGGTGGTCGTAAAGCAACGTGTAGCATATGTTGATAATATGGAACCGACAAAGACAAGGGAGATCGGAATGGCCACTGCTGGCTTATAAGCCGTCATCAGCCATTCATACCCAATTCCAAGTGTGGGACACCTGGAATTCAGACGCACGACCTTTAGTATTTGAGTCAAACGCTCTATCTTTGAGCCACGTGCATTTTGCTTTGTCGGTTGCGATCGGAAATATGATGATAGTGTGCAGCTCACCGATCAGCTAAAGGAATATATACGTTCCGTTTTTGCCCAGGAACAAAGACTAAAGATCTCACAGGCGGTCTCATGGCGACGTGTAGCATATGTTAATTAAATGGAACTGGCAAAGTCAAGGGAGACATGAAAGGCCATTTATGGATTATTAGCCGTCATCAGCCAGTCATACCCAATCGCAAGTAAGGGACATCTGTGATTGAAACCCGCGAACTTTGGTAATTGAGTCAAATGCTCTACCTTTGAGCCACGTGCATTTTGCTTTGTCGGTTGTGATCGTGAATATGATGATAGTGTGCAGCTTGCTTATGTGCTTAAGGAACATTTACGTTCCGTTGTGCTCTAGAACACAGACTTGAGCCCACAAAGTCGGTCGCATAGCGACGTGTATCATATGTTGATTAAAAGGAACCGACAAAAACAAGGGAGACCGGAATGGCCACTTCTGGCTTATTAGCCGTCATCAGTTAATCATACCCAATAACAAGTGTGCGACACCTGAAATTCAGATATCTGACCTTTGGTAATTAAGTCAAAAGCTCAACATTTAAGCCGCGGGCTCGTTGCTTTGTCGGTTGCGATCGAGAATATGATGAAAGTGTGCGGCCTGTCAATCTGCTGATGGAACATTTACGTTCTGTTGTGCCCTGGAACACAGAAAAGAGACCTCACAGGCTCTCTCATGGCGACTTGTAACTTTTGATGATAAAATGGAACTGGCAAAGACAAGGGAGGCATGAAAGGCCATTTCTGGATTATAAGCCATCATCAGCCAGTCATACCCAATCGCAAGTAAGGGACATCTGTGATTGGAACCCGCAAACTTTGGTAATTTAGTCCAACGCTCTATCTTTGAGCCACGGGCATGTTACTTTTTTGGTTGCGATCAGAAATATGATGATAGTGTGCAGCTCGCCAATCGGCTTAAGGAACATTTACGTTCTGTTGTGCCCCGCAACTCAGTCTAGAGCCCTCAAAGGTGGTCGCTAGCGACGTGTAGCATACGTTGATAATACGGAACTGACAAATACAAGGAAGACCGGAATGGCCACTTCTGGCTTATAAGCAGTCATTAGGCAGTCGTACCCAATTCCAAGTGTGAGACACTTGAAATTCAGACTCACGATCTTTGGTAATTAAGTCAAACTCTCAACCATTGAGCCACGGGTTCCTTGATTTGTCAGTTGCAATCGTGAATATGATGATAGTGTGCAGCTTGCTAATGTGCTTAAGGAACATTTACGTTCCGTTGTACCCTAGAACACAGACTAGAGCCCTCAAAGTCGGTCGCATAGCGACGTGTAGCATATGTTGATGAAATGGAACGACAAAAACAAGGGAGAACGGAATGGCCATTTCTGGCTTTTTAGCAGTCATCAGCCAGTCATACCCAATCCGAAGTACGAAACACTTGGGATTTGAACTATCGACCTTTGGTAATTGTGTCGAACGGTCAACGTTTGAGCCACGGGCTCGTTGCTTTGTCGGTTGCTATCAGGAATATGATGATAATGTGTAGCTTGCCGATCTGCTTAAGGTACATTTAAGTTCCGTTGTGACCTGGAGCATAGACAAGAACCCTCTCAGGCGTTCGCATAGCGAATTGTAGCATATGTTGATAAAATGAAACCGAAAAAGACAAGGGAGTAGTGAATGGCCATTTCTGGCTTATAAGCCGTCATCAGCCAGTCATAACCAATCCCAAGTACGAAACACCTTGGATTTGAACTATCGACATTTGGTAATTGAGTCGAACGGTCAACCTTCGAGCCACGGGCTCGTTGCTTTGTCGGTTGCTATCAGGAATATGATGATAATGTGCGGCTCGCCGATCTGCTTAAGGTACATTTAAGTTCCGTTGTGACCTGGAGCATAGACAAGAACCCTCTCAGGCGTTCGCATAGCGAATTGTAGCATATGTTGATAAAATGAAACCGAAAAAGACAAGGGAGTAGTGAATGGCCATTTCTGGCTTATAAGCCGTCATCAGCCAGTCATAACCAATCCCAAGTACGAAACACCTTGGATTTGAACTCGCGAACTTTGGTAATTGAGTCGAACGCTCTACCATTGAGCCATGGGCTTATTGCTTTGTCGGTTTCAATCGGAAAAATGATGATAATTTGCGGCTCGCCGATCTCCTTAAAGTACATTTAAGTTCCGTTGTGCCCTGGAGCATAGACAAGAGCCCTCTCAGGCGTTCGCATAGCGACGTGTAGCATATGTTGATAATGTGCAACCGACAAAGACAAGGGAGACGTGAATGGCCATTTCTGGCTTATATGCCGTCATCAGCCAGACATAACCAATCCCAAGTACGAAACACCTGGGATTTGAACTCGCGACCTTTGTTAATTGAGTCGAACTGTCAACCTTTGAGCCACGGGCTCGTTGCTTTGTCGGTTATGATCGGGAATATGATGAAAATGTGCGGCTCGCCAATCTGCTTAAGGGAAATTCACGTTTTCTTTGTTTCCTGGAACTCAGTCCAGATCCCTCAATGGTGGTCGTATAGCAACGTGTAGCATATGTTGATAATATGGAACCAACAAAGACAAGGGAGACATGAATGGCCACTGCTGGCTTATAAGCCGTCATCAGCCATTCATACCCAATTCCAAGTGTGGGACATCTGGAATTCAGACGCACGACCTTTGGTAATTGAGTCAACTGCTCTTCCATTGAGCCAAGTGCATTTTGCTTTGTCGCTTGCGATAAGAAATATGATGATATTGTGCAGCTCGCCGATCAGCTAAAGGAACATATACGTTTTGTTGTGCCCTGGAACCCAGTCTAGAGCCCTTTAAAGGCGGTCGTATAGCGACGTGTAGCATATGTTGATAATATGGAACCGACAAAGACAAGGGAGCCCGGAATCGCCACTTCTGATTTATAAGCAGTCATCAGCCATTCATACCCAATTACAAGTGTGGGACACCTGAAATTCAGACCCCTGACCTTTGGTAATTAAGTCAAACGCTCAACCATTAAGCCGCGGGCTCGTTGCTTTGTCGGTTGCGATCGAGACTATGATGAAAGTGTCCGGCTTGCTTATCTGCTGACGGAACATTTACGTTCTGTTGTGCCCTGGAACACAGACTAGAGCCCTCACACGCGGTCGAATAGCGACGTGAAGCATATGTTTATAAAATTGACTTGAGAAGAACAAATGAGACCGGAGTGTCATTTTCTGGCTTATAAGCAGGCATCAGCCAGTCATATCCAATCCCAAGTGTGGGGCACCTGGGATTCGAACCCGCAACCTTTTGGTAATTGAGTCGAACGCTCAACCATTGAGCCACGGGGTCGTTGCTTTGTCAGTTGCGATCGGGAATATGGTAATAATGTACGGCTCGCCAATCTGCTTAAATAACATTTACGTTCTGTTGTGCTCTGAAACTCAGTCTAGAGCCCTCAAAGGCGGTCGCACAGCGACGTGTAGCAAACGTTGATAATATGGAACTGACAAAGACAAGGAAGACCGGAATGGCCACTTCTGGCTTATATGCAGTCATCAGCCAGTCATACCCGATTCCAAGTGTGTGACACCTGAAATTCAGACCCGCGACCTTTGGTAATTTAGTCAAACGCTCAACCATTGAGCCACGGGCTCGTTGATTTGTCGGTTGAGATTGAGAATATGATGATAGTGTGCTGCTCGCCAATCTGCTTAAGGAACATTTACGTTTTGTTGTGCCCTGGACCTCAGTCTAGATCTCTCAAAGATGGTCTAATTGCGACGTGTAGCATATGATGATAATATTGAACCCACAAAGGCAAGGGAAACCGGAATGGCCACTTCTGGCTTATAAGCCGTCATCAGCCTTTCATACCCAATTCCAAGTGTGGGACACCTGGAAATCTGACGCCCGTACTTTGGTAATTGAGTCAAACGCTCTACCATTGAGCCACGTGCATTTTGCTTTTTCGTTTGCGATCGGGAATATGATGATAGTGTGCAGCTCACCCATCTGCTAAAGGAACATATACGTTCTGCTGTGCCCTGGAACTCAGTCTAGAGCCCTCAAAGGCGGTCTTATAGCGACGTGTAGCATATGTTGATAATATGGAACGGACAAAGACAAGGGAGCCCGGAATGGCCACTTCTGGCTTATAAGCCGTCATCAGCCATTCATACCCAATTCCAAGTATGGGACACCTGGAATTCTGACGCCCGACCTTTGGTAATTGAGTCAAACGCTCTACCATTGAGCCACGTGCATTTTGCTTTTTCGGTTGCGATCGGGAATATGATGATAGTGTGCGGATCTCCAATCGGCTAAAGGAACATTTACGTTCTGTTGTGCCCTGGAAATCAGTATAGATCCCTCAAAATGTTCGTATAACAACGTGTAGCATATGTTGATAATATTGAACCCACAAAGGCAAGGGTGACCGGAATGGCAACTTCTGGCTTATAAGCCGTCATCAGCGATTCATACCCAATTCCAAGTGTGGGACACCTGGAATTCAGACGCGCGACCTTTTGTTCAGTGAACCAAACGCTCTACCATTGAGCCACGTACAGTTTGCTTTGTTGGTTGCAATCGGACATATGATGATAGTGTGCATCTAGCTAATCTGCTAAAGAAACATTTACGTTCTGTTGTGCCCTGTAACACAGACTAGAGACCTCAAAGGCGATCTCATGGCGACGTGTAGATATGTTGATATAATGGAACCGAAAAAGACATGGAAGAATTGAAAGGCCATTTCTAGATTATTAGCCGTCCTCAGCCAGTCATACCCAATCCTTAGTGTGGGACATCTGTAATTCGAACCCGCGAACTTTGGTCATTAAGTCGAACACTCTTCCTGTGAGCCACGGGCATGTTGCTTTGTCGGATGCGATCGGGAATATGATGATAATGTGACGCTCGCCAATCAGCTTAAGGAACATTAACGTTCTGTTGTGCCCTGGAACTCAGTCTAGAGCCCTCAAAGGCGGTCGCATACCGACGTGTAGCAAACGTTGATAATATGGAACTGACAAAGACAAGGATGACTGGAATGGCCATTTCTGGCTTATTAGCAGTCATCAGCCAGTCATACGCAATTCCAAGTGGGTGACACCTGAAAGTCAGACCCGCGACCTTTGGTAATTTAGTCAAACGCTCAACCATTGAGCCACGGGCTCGTTGCTTTGTCGGTTGCGATTGAGAATATGATGATAGTGTGCTGCTCGCCGATCTGCTTAAGGAATATTAACGTTCCGTTGTGCCCTGAAACACAGACTAGCGCCCTTGCAGACGGTCGCATAGCGACGTGTAGCATATGTTGATAATATTGAACCCACAAAGACAAGGGAGACCGGAATGGCCACTTCTGGCTTATAAGCCGTCATCAGCCATTCATACCCAATTCCAAGTGTGGGACCCCTGACATTCAGAACCATGACCTTTGGTAATTGAGTCAAACTCTCAACCATAGAGCAACGGGCTATTTGCTTTGTCGGTTGCAATCGTGAATTTAATGATAGTGTGCTCTCCGCCGATCTGCTTAAGGAATATTTACGTTCCGTTGTGCCCTGGAACACAGACTAGAGCCCTCACACGCGGTCAAATAGCGACGTGAAGCATATGTTTATAAAATTGACTTGAGAAGAACAATTGAGACCGGAAAGTCATTTTCTGGCTTATAAGCATGCATCAGCCAATCATATCCAATCCCAAGTGTGGGGCACCTGGGATTCGATCCCGCAACCTTTTGGTAATTGAGTCGAACGCTCAACCATTGAGCCACGGGGTCGTTGCTTTGTCAGTTGCGATCGGGAATATGGTAATAATGTACGGCTCGCCAATCTGCTTAAGTAACATTTACGTTCTGTTGTGCTCTGAAACTCAGTCTAGAGCCCTCAAAGGCGGTCGCACAGCGACGTGTAGCAAACGTTGATAATATGGAACTGACAAAGACAAGGAAGACCGGAATGGCCACTTCTGGCTTATATGCAGTCATCAGCCAGTCATACCCGATTCCAAGTGTGTGACACCTGAAATTCAGACCCGCGACCTTTGGTAATTTAGTCAAACGCTCAACCATTGAGCCACGGGCTCGTTGATTTGTCGGTTGAGATTGAGAATATGATGATAGTGTGCTGCTCGCCAATCTGCTTAAGGAACATTTACGTTTTGTTGTGCCCTGGACCTCAGTCTAGATCTCTCAAAGATGGTCTAATTGCGACGTGTAGCATATGATGATAATATTGAACCCACAAAGGCAAGGGAAACCGGAATGGCCACTTCTGGCTTATAAGCCGTCATCAGCCATTCATACCCAATTCCAAGTGTGGGACATCTGGAATTCAGACGCGCGACCTTTGGTAATTGAGTCAACTGCTCTACCATTGAGCCAAGTGCATTTTGCTTTGTCGCTTGCGATAAGAAATATGATGATAGTGTGCAGCTCACCCATCTGCTAAAGGAACATATACGTTCTGCTGTGCCCTGGAACTCAGTCTAGAGCCCTTAAAGGCGGTCGTAAAGCGACGTGTAGCATATGTTGATAATATGGAACCGACAAAGACAAGAGAGCCCGGAATCGCCACTTCTGGCTCATAAGCCGTCATCAGCCATTCATACCCAATTCCAAGTGTGGGACACCTGGAATTCTGACGCCCGACCTTTGGTAATTGAGTCAAACGCTCTACCATTGAGCCACGTGCATTTTGCTTTTTCGGTTGCGATCGGGAATATGATGATAGTGTGCGGATCTCCAATCGGCTAAAGGAATATTTACGTTCTGTTGTGCCCTGGAAATCAGTATATATCCCTCAAAATGTTCGTATAGCAACGTGTTGCATATATTGATAATATTGAACCAACAAAGACAAGGGTGACCGGAATGGCAACTTCTGGCTTATAAGCCGTCATCAGCCATTCATACCCAATTCCAAGTGTGGGACACCTCGAATTCACACGCGCGACCTTTGGTCAGTGAACCAAACGCTCTACCATTGAGCCACGTACATTTTGCTTTGTTGGTTGCAATCGGACATATGATGATAGTGTGCACCTAGCCAATCTGCTTAAGATACATTTACGTTCTGTTGTGCCCTGTAACACAGACTAGAGACCTCAAAGGCGATCTCATGGCGACGTGTAGATATGTTGATAAAATGGAACCGAAAAAGACAAGGAAGAAATGAAAGGCCATTTCTAGATTATTAGCCGTCCTCAGCCAGTCATACCCAATCCTTAGTGTGGGACATCTGTAATTGGAACCCGCGAACTTTGGTTATTAAGTCGAACGCTCTAGCTGTGAGCAACGGGCATGTTGCTTTGTCGGATGTGATCGGGAATATGATGATAGTGTGACGCTCCAATCAGCTTAAGGAACATTAACGTTCTGTTGTGCCCTGGAACTCAGTCTAGAGCCCTCAAAGGCGGTCGCATACCGACGTGTAGCAAACGTTGATAATATGGATCTGACAAAGACAAGGAAGACTGGAATGGCCACTTCTGGCTTATTAGCAGTCATCAGCCAGTCATACGCAATTCCAAGTGGGTGACACCTGAAAGTCAGACCCGCGACCTTTGGTAATTTAGTCAAACGCTCAACCATTGAGCCACGGGCTCCTTGCTTTGTCGGTTGCGATTGAGAATATGATGATAGTGTGCTGCTCGCCGATCTGCTTAAGGAACATATACGTTCTGTTGTGCCCTGTAACACAGACTAGAGACCTCACAGGCGGTCTCATGGCGACGTGTATCATATGTTGATAACATGGAACCGACAAAAACAAAGGAGACCGGGAAGGACATTTCTGGCTTATAAGCAGTCATCAGCCAGTCATACGCAATCCCAAGTGTGGGACACCTGGGATTGGAAACCGCGATCTTTGGTAATTAAGTTATACGCTTTAAAAATTGAGCCACGGGATCGTTGATTTGTCTGTTGCGATCGCGAATATGATGATATTGTGCGGCTAACCGATCTGCTTAAGATACATTTACGTTATGTTGTGTCCTGGAAGTAAGACAAGAGCCCACACAGGCGGTCATTAAAGCAGCGTGTAGCATATGTTGAATATATGGAATCGACAAAGACAAGGGAGACTTGAATGGCCTGGTGCACCCTGACAGCCCTCTCGGGTGATCACTATGCGAGAAAAATAATTTGCAGTATTTTTCATGTGGAAACCAAGTCGGATAATGCTTTTGCCTTGTGGTCTCCAGACCTACTTCTGTTTGAAAAATCATAGTATAAGAACAAAGCTGACCGGATTTCTATGCGGATCAGAGGCGTTCCCCTTTCACCCGATCATTCTCAGAGAAACAGCAGGCAAAGAGCTTACAAAAGTGGTAAATAAAGCGCAAATTTGGGTGGTTAAAATAAGCACCGAAGACCGTTTTTTGCTGTAATCTGCATGTACGTGGTTCCTGTTCAAATGTATCTCCAATAACGTGAAGAGGAATACGGGGTGCCAGATGGTTAGTTTAGTCGGTAAGGCCATAATTTACTTCAGCTAAATTATCCACAAATTTATTTGAGAAAATGAGATGCCAGCTACTGGAGTTCGTGGAAACTTATCATGCGAATCGTGAATAAAGTTTTTGTCTCTCGAGGCTCGCTCTCAACTAACATGCGGCCCATTTGTCATTTTGTTAGAATACGAATTATCAAAGAAGAGAATGATCAGGCATTCACGTCTCAGTCTCAAACCACCACCTTCCTCGTCTGAATCATCTTCTGAAGATGGGGCGGACACTACAGGATTCACAGTCAACATGAGCATATTCGTCGTGTTCGGTGACGCTCATAGACAAGAGGCTTTGTATTCGTGAATGAAACCGCGGTGGACAACGTCGTTCGCATTTTCCATACGCAAGTGGATACAGCGAGTCTCGTTTTTAATCTTCTAAGTGAACGAAACCGTCTAGTTCGAACCATTTGCCTTTAATTTCCTCACTATAAACATTTGTCTTCAGCCTCTACATTTACTCATCTACACCTCGGAAGTCGCTAGCAGAGCTAGTGATGGTATCATTCATTTTGGGGACACAATAACTGGTCTACTGATTTAGCCACAGTAATTATTATTATTATTATTATTATAATTAACCTTTTAATAACGAATGGTGACTCTGCTCTGTGCATGCTATTATCCAAGCTCATTTTCAGTGGCGTAATATTTATCATATGCTGAACAATTCAAGATTATTGCTTTTTAAATCTCGAAAAACTCACAATTAGTGCTTTCTAATTACTAGCCTAAAACTAGGAGTGGAAAAATCACGGTCATTATCGCATCCATAGCTCCAATAATCAAAAATACAAAAGATATGCGAGCATATGTTAGCTTTTGATAAATCTCGTCAGGGTTAACACTTTCATATCATACATTTTTTATTTATATAGCTAGATTATACTCAACATCATAGTCTTTTGCATTTTCTCAATGATTGCTTCTTGATGGTTGCAACAACTACAGAATGTCTTTACTTTTGTGAAACCCCCTGTTTGTCTTACTGCAACAATTCTGAAAAGCGATGGAGTTACTTGTCAGTTTTTCGTATGTTTTACACCTCATGTAGTATTCAAAACATCACTGCTGTCTTCAGAAGTATTTCTTTGGTCAATTTCATCTATAAGAGAACGTAGGCACTTTCAACGGCTTTCTGTTCTGAATGCTGATGAAATACATTTTGTAGTATGTAGACACCGGCTAAAACATATTGAGTTATGATTTTTCACAAATGAACGTAACTCCCTTCTTACATTCAAGCCCCAATAGAAAATGTTTTTCGCTTCTTACCAAAGTCAATAACCATTAAATCCAAGAACATTCTTGCAATTAT